>BLSH010462559.1:123638-139319 GCA_018402905.1 Glandirana rugosa | reverse complement strand
GTCAGAGACTGCAGACATGGTACAGGAGATGGTCAGAGACTGCAGACATGGCACAGGAGACGGTCAGAGACTGCAGACATGGTACAGGAGATGGTCAGAGACTGCAGACATGGCACAGGAGACGGTCAGAGACTGCAGACATAGTACAGGAGATGGTCAGAGACTGCAAACATAGTACAAGAGATGGTCATAGACTGCAGACATGGTACAGGAGACGGTCATAGACTGCAGACATAGTATAGGAGATGGTCAGAGACTGCAGATATAGTACAAGAGATGGTCAGAGACTGCAGACATAGTACAGAAGATGGTCAGAGACTGCAGAATTAGTACAAGAGATGGTCAGAGACTGCAAACATAGTACAAGAGATGGTCATAGACTGCAGACATGGTACAGGAGACGGTCATAGACTGCAGACATAGTATAGGAGATGGTCAGAGACTGCAGATATAGTACAAGAGATGGTCAGAGACTGCAGACATAGTACAGAAGATGGTCAGAGACTGCAGAATTAGTACAAGAGATGGTCAGAGACTGCAAACATAGTACAAGAGATGGTCATAGACTGCAGACATGGTACAGGAGACGGTCATAGACTGCAGACATAGTATAGGAGATGGTCAGAGACTGCAAACATAATACAGGAGAGGGTCAGATACTGCAGACATATTGCAGGAGATGGTCAGAGACTGTAGACATAGTACAAGAGATGGTCAGAGACTGCAGACATAGTATAGGAGATGGTCAGAGACTGCAGACATAGTACAAGAGATGGTCAGATACTGCAAATATAGTACAGAAGATGGTCAGAGACTGCAGAATTAGTACAAGAGATGGTCAGAGACTGCAGACATAGTACAGGAGATGGTCAGAGACTGCAAACATAATACAGGAGAGGGTCAGAGACTGCAGACATATTGCAGGAGATGGTCAGAGACTGCAGACATAGTACAAGAGATGGTCAGAGACTGCAGACATAGTACAGGAGATGGTCAGAGACTGCAAACATAGTGCAAGAGATGGTCAGGGACTGCAGACATAGTACAGGAGATGGTCAGAGACTGCAGACATAGTACAGGAGACGGTCAGAGACTGCAGATATTGTACAGGAGATGGTCAGAGACTGCAGACATAGTACAGGAGAGGGTCAGAGACTGCAGACATAGTACAGGAGACGGTCAGAGACTGTAGACATAGGCAGGAGACGGTCAGAGACTGCAGACATAGTACAG
The DNA here is from genome assembly GCA_018402905.1 of Glandirana rugosa. NCBI lineage: Eukaryota > Metazoa > Chordata > Amphibia > Anura > Ranidae > Glandirana > Glandirana rugosa. Next base: position 138,086 of record BLSH010462559.1, on the reverse strand, counting down.
GAGAGGGTCAGAGACTGCAGACATAGGCAGGAGACGGTCAGAGACTGCAGACATAGTACAGGAGATGGTCAGAGACTGCAAACATAGTGCAAGAGATGGTCAGAGACTGCAGACAGTACAGGAGATGATCAGCAGGTAAGTGTGATATTCTTTTTATGTTGAGGAAAAAAATAATACCCCTTAGTATCACTTCAAAAATCATTGGATAGTTTTTTGGCAGCAACTCAATGCAAGGGGGAAAAGCATACTGCTTCAAGATAAGTAGAGGTGTCCAGAGGGGAAGGAGTATAGGGAAATATCAGGAAGAAAATAGACATTACAAAATGAGCGCACCCCACCCCCACCACGATGTAATAGGCACACTGCACAGCACACACACAGACCGAATGGGATGGGTGCAGCAGAGGGAGGGGATGTCACTACACTCACCCCAATCACAGAGATAAGAATGACAGGCTGCTCTCTCTCTCCTTGAACCTCGGAGCGCTCCTGCCATCCCCCTCACAGCTCACTCAGCCGTGCCCTGCTCTTATCAGCATCGGCAGGGAGACTTCAGAGAGCAGTTAGTTGGTCTAGTGCTGGGAAATACACATACAGCACTAGAGACTGCCGGTCCTCCCAGCACCTGATTGGCTGTTAGGACGCTAGCAGCCAATGGTGTTCACAGACAGGTGGACAGCGGTGTAGAGACGGGGCATGGGAGAGAGACAAAGCAGCTCCTACCAGTGGCGGCCATGGACACTAGAAGAACCGCTGTCCGAGTCCTTACTGCATTCTCCTATATCGAAGCTGACTCTGATGGGGCCCCATGAGCACTTGGGGCCCCTGGGCTGTGCCCAGGTGTGCCCGCTCAGACAGACGGCCCTGCCGGTAAGCAGCGGAGATGACCGGAAAGCGGCTAGAGGGGGGGGGGGCACCAAATGTGCCACTAAGACCACTTTTATCTGTTTCAGAATCGCCTGCTGAAAAAACTGTATCTGAATGGTGCCTGCAGCTGCAGGCACCATTCATATATCTCCACTCAAACCCAAGGACGTCATATGACGTCTGGTGGTACGTAAGTGGTTAAGTTCACTAACAGCCAAATTTGCAAGGAAATTTCAATACCTACAGTCAGGTCCATAAATATTGAGACACTGACACAATTCGAATCTTTTTGGCTCTATACACCACCACAATGGATTTGAAATGAAACAAACAAGATGTGCTTTAACTGCAGACTTTCAGCTTTAATTTGAGGGTATTTACATCCAAATCAGGTGAACGGTGTAGGAATTACAACAGTTTGTATATGTACCTCCCACTTTTTAAGGGACCAAAAGTAATGGGACAATTGGCTTCTCAGCTGTTCCATGGCCAGGTGTGTGTTATTTCCTCATTATCCCATTTACAAGGAGCAGATAAAAGGTCCAGAGTTCATTTCAAGTGTGCAATTTGCATTTGGAATCTGTTGCTGTCAACTTTCAATATGAGATCCAAAGAGCTGACACTATCAGTGAAGCATGCCATCATTAGACTGAAGAAACAAAACAAACCCATCAGAGAGATAGCAAAGACATTCAGTGTGGCCAAATCAACTGTTTGGAACATCCTTATAAAGAAAGAACGCACCGGTGAGGTCAGCAACACCAAAAGACCCGGAAGACCACGGAAAACAATTGTGGTGGGGGGGGCGCGGCTTGCAGGGACGAGCGGCGGACGTCTTTTGGAGAAGCTCCAGGCACAAAGACCTTTCTCAGAGCAATCCAAGAAGACAAAGGAGAGGTGAGATAAAATACCACCTTTGAAAGACTCCCCTCACCTATATCAACACACTGATACCCCTATTGTGACTGAGTCCTGAGGGAAACGGGAGATTTGCTCCACGCCACACAACTAGGCCCAAGCCAGCCTGATACCGGCCTAGATTTCCGGCAACCCGCGCGCAATACATTGCGCTGAGAGCGGGCGGCAGCGACCACACAAAGGGACCCTTTTCACCCATTTTGAAGGAGCGGTGCACCGCTGACAAGAACGCGGTACTCGAGGCCTGACCAGACTGCCACACGCCACACAGCTAGGCCCAAGCCAGCCTGATACCGGCCTAGATTCCCGGCCACCCGCGCGCAATACATCGCGCTGAGAGCGGACGGCGGCACCCACACAAAGGGACCCTTTCTGAAGGAGCGGATCACCGCTGGCAAAAACGAGGTGATTGAGGCCTGGCAGGCTTGCCACTGATCTCATCAAAACACCGCTTCCTTAGAGCGGCACACAAAGGGTTAAGCAGGAGTCAACACTATATGACAAAAGTACAGAGACTCATATCTACGCCGATACCTTAACCTCCCAGAGAAAATACTTAAGGAAACCCATAAAACAAAGACATTACCAGGTGCTGCATCCCCCCCACAAGCGACCATTTTGGTACACCCAGACTACAATACTGAGACTACAGCCACAATGAAATACTACTAATACAGCACAAAGAATCACCACACAACCCCACTACTCAGAAAGATGGGCAAACGGGCTCACAATCAGGATCACAAACCAGATACCAAAGATCATTAACAGGCTCCACATGCCCTGACATAGCAGACATTTTCAAAAATCAATCTCAGAAAAACAGAAACATGACAGGATCAAAAACCCACCAAGTACAAGAATATACAGATGAAGAGGACTTTGATGATGAATCACTGGCAGCCTCTGACATACCTGCAGGAAATAACACAAATCTTGACCACCCCCTAACTTACGGGGATATGACTGAGATTGCTGCTGACATCAAGAAATCATTCTCCTCGGCATTGACAGACCTCAAGACAGAAATCCAGACCCTAACCGAGCAAATGTCATTTATTGAAAAAAACGGATCACAAAGGGACAAAGCAATAAGAAGATTAGACAAAATAACTCACTCACATTCCCAGCATTTAATAACACTAAACAGACAAATGGAAGACCTAGATAACAGAGGAAGAAGAAAGAATATAAGGGTCAGAGGTATTCCTGAATCAATAAATACGGATGAAATTAAACCGGTCCTGACCTCCATCTTCAATAACCTACTGGAAAGACCAATTGATTCTACGATCGAATTTGAAAGGGCGCACAGGGCACTCAGACCTAAAGGCCCTGACGCAGCACCTCCCAGAGATATAATCTGCTGCCTAAACAACTTCCCCTTAAAAGAAGAAATTTTACAGAAAGCAAGACAAAACGACCAGATCTTGTTCAATGGTGCGACCATTCTGCTCTTTCAAGACCTGTCACCTATTACAATGAAAAACAGAAGAGCAGTTAAACCCATGTTGGAAATTCTAAAAGAGAAGAAGATCCCATACAGATGGAAATTCCCTTTTGCGGTACAGATCACAATGGACGGCAAACAGATTCTACTACGCACACCGGATGACATCCCCAATTTCTGTGAAGCAATACAGAGCGAAATAATTGATCTTCCAGAATGGTACCAAGAATTCCGAGACCCGATGCCACACACCTCTCTGACTGCTCCCACGGTATCCACCCCACACAAATCCCCGTTCAAAAAAGGAAAGAAACAAAAACAGCATGAGAGCCAGAACTTGGACACACCAGCTTCCAAGACACCAAGAACAAGAGACAACCGTCTGTGAAGTAGATCCTGATCCAGAACTCACCTTATCAAGAAAATCTTCAAATCAAGATGAGCCCAGATACTCACTGAACACTACAAATCTGTTATATGGTTAGAGACCTAACAACATTACAAGAAAAGAAAAGAAAAGAAAAGAAGAGAAAAGAAAAGAGAACAACCATACTGACACACATCACCCAAGCATCTCAAAAATTAGGAGATAAGACATAATGATTATAATGAAACAACACTTTCAGTTCCAAGCATAGAGACATGTCTAGTACACGGGCAACTTACCGGTCTATACACCTATAAGATAGAAGGCAGACTGTAACTCTTTTCTTAATGTTGGCCTGTTTTCTTTTGCCCTTTATTTGTTTGAAAAGAGACTACTCAAGACCCTGCCTCTACCACAAGGAAGAAAAGAAAGAAAAGACCGGAATGAACAACTACTGGTACACGGACAGGTATTTGGGACACAACAAACATGTGCACTAGCCAAAACCTGAAGCAAACCCTGCTTCAAAGTCCTTAGGACTTCCAAAAAGGGAAAGGAAAAGGGAAGAGAGGAGGAGGACTGAGAGACGGGGCAAAGACTGTAACCATCATTTCTCTCAGTCCTAAACTAACACTTAAGCTAACAAAATGTATATGCACTCCACTTAAATGGAGGAAGTTATTATCGCAGCTTACCTAATAAGCTGAGTTTCAACTTAAGTCTAAACCGTGCCACATCCACCTCTGCACCTGATAAACTAGAAAGAGCGAATACCATCAAATTAACCTGAGAATATCATAACGATGATTAAGTTACCCATTAAAATAAATAACTATACCGACTAAAAGGACGACTAGAGGTGCAGGGCTGGATGGGGTACACACCCATCCTTCCTAATATAAATACCTTTATTTACTTGGTTGTAACAAATGTTGATGTCTTTGGCTGTGTGGGAGACGGGAGACGGGAGACGCCTAAACCTAACCACCCTCTTTTCCCCCCCTTTTTTTTTTTTTTTTTTTTGGCGTCTGCCCCCACTCGGGTCCCACCACACAGCCTTAGCATACTTAACTGGCTCGTTCCCCAAAGCCAGATGACCACTGGCAGATGAAGAGCATTGGGTGACATCAGATCAATGTTTTTGTCTCCCAGTTCTCTTTACGAACTTGTTGTCTTGTATAGATTTGTAGAAATTACTTTTTGATACATGCCTATTAACTATCACTTAAACGAAAGCATATGGGATAAGTGGTGATTCACCAATATACAAACAAATAAACAAAACCTAACCCTCACACACAACACAAAGTTAAAAATACTAATACCTCCGCCATAAATTCCACCTCCACAACCCCCCAATAGAAAAGAACACAACTTTATTAGAAAGAAGCTTTTCTGAATAGCACCCGAAGTCTAAAACACTAGCCCCCCCTGACACTGCGGGACAGAATCAGGGGAAGCGAATACAGAGTGAAATTTAAAATACGAAACATAATCTAACCCTACCATCATATTTAACAAGAGAATCAATCACAACTCTACACAATACACTTTACTACCATGACTTACTCAAACCTAGGTAACAACCCCACGGTCATCTCACATAATGTAAACGGACTTAGTACACCAGAAAAAAGACAAAAAATACTCAGGGAAATCAAAAAATTTAAACCACAGATAGTATTCCTTCAAGAAACACATTTTAAAGGTTCACAAATCCCCAAGCTCACAGATAACTTCTTTAACAAAGCCTACCACTCGACCAACCCCCATGCCAGAACCAAAGGGGTATCAATTTTAATAAGCAAACATTCAGCATTCACAACAGAAAAAACTCTTGCAGATCCAGAAGGCAGATATATATTCCTAAAGGGCACACTAGCAGGTACACCTACTACCCTGGCGAATGTATATTTTCCAAATAAAGCACATGTCTCCTTCTGTCAATCTGTGATAGATGAACTCAAAAGCTTTGCCGAGGGATGCATAATTCTTGGTGGGGACTTCAATATACCTCTGAACCCTCAACTAGACACATCATCAGGCAAAACCTGCATAACATATAAGATCTTGAAAAAAATCAAGATGCTCCTTCATTCTCTAACCCTGACTGACACATGGAGACTTCTAAACCCAAAAGATAAAGACTTTACCTTTTTTTCAAATCCTCATAAAAGATACACAAGGATCGATTATATATTTATCACACAAAGGGATATCCCAGACCTTCAAAACGCGAAAATTGGTAACATAATTCTTTCGGACCACGCTCCAATTTCAATCCAACTAAAACCCAAAATTAAAGAGCCAAGATCCTTCAATTGGAGATTAAACCCAGTACTGATCACAGATCAAGAGATCCAATCACACCTGCGACAAGAATTAGCCACATACTTTCAAATTAACGATTCCAAAGACACCTCGTGCATAACTGTTTGGGAGGCACATAAATGCGTCATCAGAGGCACCCTCATAAATTGGGGAGCAAAAAGAAAGAAAGAAAAGGACTCAATTATAAATAACCTACTCACAAAAATAACCCTGTTAGAAAACACTCACAAACAATCCATATCGATCCAAAACGAACAAGAACTTCTGGAAACCAGGAAAGAACTCCAATCACTCTTAGATAAAAAAACCAAAAGAGCACTGTACCTTAAAAAAAACATATATTACGAACACGGAGATAAAGGTAGCAAATACCTAGCAAGAACCCTGAAAGACACCAAAATTGCAAACAACATACGTTGTATACATGACAAAAAAGGCACAGAAATCATGGATACAACAAAAATAGCAAAGACTTTCCAAGAATATTATTCCGAACTATACAACATACCCCCACAAAAAAACAGTGAGGATAACCCAAATCCGAGAGAAAAAACAATCCAAGAATTTCTGCTTAAGAGTAAACTACCCAAATTATCCCAGAACGATGTTAAAAAGCTGGAGGAAGATATTACTCCAACAGAAATATCAAACGCTATCAAGAATCTCAAAAACGGTAAAAGCCCTGGACCCGATGGCCTCACCTCAATATACTATAAAACCTTTGAATCCATCCTTACTAGACCCCTAACTGATGCCCTTAACTCGCTAAACAAAGGGGCCAAACCCTCTAAAGAATTCTTAACAGCACAAATTACGGTAATACCGAAACCAGACAAAGACCACTATAAATGCCAAAATTACAGACCGATTTCACTTTTAAATGTAGATCTCAAGCTTCTGGCTGGAATTATAGCCGGGAGATTGAGACCACTACTGGGGAAAATCATTGGCCCAGAACAGGTTGGCTTTATGCCAGGACGGGAAGCTAAAGATAACATCATCAAAGCAATAAATTTAATCCATATGCTACGAGATGATAAATCAGAAGGCCTCCTCCTATCAACAGACGCGGAGAAGGCTTTTGATAGAGTAGCATGGGATTACATGTTCAACACTTGCGCATATATCGGCCTGGGTAACAAAATGATACAGTGGATCAATTCTCTATATGATAACCCAACAGCAAAAATAAAAATTAACAATTTCCTATCTGACCCCATTCACATAAAAAACGGTACTAGACAGGGATGCCCACTCTCCCCTTTATTATTTATAATTACCCTTGAACCCCTAATAAGAACCATTAACCTAAACCCCAATATACATGGCTTCCATTGTGACGAAAGGGAATACAAACTAGCAGCCTACGCAGATGACTTGCTGTTCTTTGTTTCCCAACCACATATCTCGATACCCAACCTGAACAAATTACTACAACGATTTAAATACATCTCTAACTTTAAAATAAATAGCAGCAAGTCTGAAGCTATGAACATAACACTGTCAACATCCTCAGTACAAAACACTAAGCGCAATTGCCCATATAAATGGGTAAACACAAACCTCAAATACTTAGGAATAAAATTGACACCCAACCTGAAAGATCTTTACCTATACAACTTCCTCCCCCTCCTCAAAAAATTGAAACAGATCTCAAAGCCTGGAATATCAAACAATTCTCATGGTTCGGCAGGGTCTCTATAATAAAAATGACGGTTCTACCCAGACTTTTATATCTCTTTCATGCAGTTCCCATCAATATCCCCAATGTTTTTTTCAAAAGATTAACAAAAGCCACAAGGAATTTCATTTGGGCCCACAAGAAACCCCGCATTCAACTAAAACAACTACATTACCCCAAGCATAAAGGAGGCATGGGAATTCCTGATTTCAAAAACTATTATTACGCAACACACATTACTAGACTCATCGACTGGCATTGCCATTCCAATAACAAAGATTGGGTTAAACTAGAACAAATAATCCCAAATGTAATCACGAAATTCCTACCGTGGGTCTCCCCACAACATTTTCCCAAGAAAATTAGATCACACCCCCTAATCTACACTACAATCCAAATTTGCCAAAAAATGGCTAAAACACATAGACTTTCATCAACCACAAGCCCCCTAACACCGATTGCTGGCAACCCCGAGTTCCCACCGGGAATGGAGCATATAAGTCGGCTTTACTCCAACGACCTTAAACCCTTACTAGCCATAGACTGTATTGATAAAAATAACATCTTACCATTTCATACCCTTAACAAATCCTTAAGAAAAGATAATCTAAACTACTGCACATATATTCAGATCTGTGACTTCATCCAGAACAACAAATTAAAAAAACTAATGACAAGACCCCTTACAATTTTGGAAAAAATGTGCTTAGACCAAACACCAACCAGAGGAGCCACCTCTATGGCATACAAATGGATCTCCGGCCCCAACCCCGATTCGACAGATAAGTACAAACACATATGGGAAAAAGATCTAAATATACAAATCACAGAAAAACAATGGGAGAAGGCATGTATATTTAACCACAAATGTTCACTAAGCTCCCGCATGCAAGAAACCTCCTATAAGATCTATACCCAATGGTATATTACACCGGTAAAATCTAAGAAATGGTTTCCTAATGAATCGGACAGGTGCTGGAGATGCCATAAAGATACAGGAACATTCATCCACATCTGGTGGTCTTGTAGCAAAATACAAAAGTTCTGGAATGAGGTCATGGACTGGACCAAAGCAATCACAGGCACAAAAGTAGAACTAAACGCACCACTATGCCTGATAAACATCACTAACCTTTCATTTAGGAGATACAAACGATCCCTATTGAGACACATGATCAATGCTGCCAAAGCACTAATCCCCCTTAACTGGAGATCCACAAGAACCCCATCCATCAAAGAATGGCTAAATAAAGTAAATGAAATATACGATATGGAAGAACTGGTAGCAATCAAAAGAGAAAACCCAAACCATTTCAACAAAATCTGGAACCCTTGGTCAACATTTAAACTCTCTGACGAATACAAAACACTAATAAACATAAACTGAAAAACCTAACATCTACAAATCTGAGAAACTACTAATCTAGGAGCTTTATAGAACTGACCGAATAATTCATGGTAATTGTGTACTATTTCATGGTAATGGTGTATTATGTGTAAGAAACCCCAAGATTCTCTGACAATCTTTACAGGTGAATACTATAATAACACCCATTAACGAATTTAATGGGAATGACTTATCCACACTGATAGTTTACTTACTTTACATACTGTATTAATCTGTATTGTAAACAATATCAACAATGCCTGATAACTACACCGCTGAATGATATATTATTCTTGTATATGTTATCATCTATTTCTTGAATAAACGCTATTGAAACAAAAAAAAAAACAATTGTGGTAGATGACCGAAAAATTCTTTCCCTGGTGAAAAAAACACCCTTCACAACAGTTGGCCAGATCAAGAACACTCTCCAGGAGGTAGGTGTATGTGTCAAAGTCAAGAATCAAGAGAATACTTCACCAGAATGAATACAGAGGGTTCACCACAAGATGTAAACCATTGGTGAGCCTCAAAAACAGGAAGGCCAGATTAGAGTTTGCCAAACAACATCTAAAAAGCCTTCACAGTTCTGGAACAACATCCTATGAACAGATAAGACCAAGATCAACTTGTACCAGAGTGATGGGAAGAGAAGAGTATGGAGAAGGAAAGGAACTGCTCATGATCCAAAGCATATCACCTCATCAGTGAAGCATGGTGGTAGGGTCATGGCGTGGGCATGTATGGCTGCCAATGGAACTGGTTCTCTTGTATTTATTGATGATGTGACTGCTGAAAAAGGCAGCAGGATGATACTGAAGTGTTTCGGGCAATATTATCTGCTCATATTCAGCCAAATGCTTCAGAACTCATTGGACGGTGCTTCACAGTGCAGATGGACAATGACCCGAAGCATACTGCGAAAGCAACCAAAGAGTTTAAGGCAAAGAAGTGGAATGTTATGCAATGGCCAAGTCAATCACCTGACCTGAATCTGATTGAGCATGCATTTCACTTGCTGAAGACAAAACTGAAGGGAAAATGCCCCAAGAACAAGCAGGAACTGAAGACAGTTGCAGTAGAGGCCTGGCAGAGCATCACCAGAGATTAAATCCTGCGTTTGGTGATGTCTATGCGTTCCAGACTTCAGGCTGTAATTGACTACAAAGGATTTGCAACCAAGTATTAAAAAGTGAAAGTTTGATTCATGATTGATAATCTGTCCCATTACTTTTGGTCCCTTTAAAAAGTGGGAGGCACATATACAAACCGTTGTAATTCCTACACCGTTCACCTGATTTGGATGTAAATACCCTTAAATTAAAGCTGAAACTGCAGTTAAATCACATCTTGTTCGTTTCATTTCAAATCCATTGTGGTGGTGTATAGAGCCAAAAAGATTAGAATTGTGTCGGTGTCCCAATATTTATGGACCCGACTGTATAATTTAATAGTTGTTTATTATTATTTCAAATGTTCTCTCTTATTTCAGAATTTCCAAATTTCAGAAATTTTTAAATAAGAAAGAACATTTGAAATTTTAATACCTATAATTTAATAGTTATTAGTATTTACTTGAAAATTTGGCTGTTAGTGAACTTAAATATGAAATTTAATACATTATTATTTTCAATAAATTATTATTTTAAATATTCTTTCGTATAGTCAACTTGGATATGACATTTATCACTGACATATTTTCAAGGAAATTCCAATACCTATAATTTAATAGTGATTTATCAGTTAGTTATTTCACATGTTCTTTGTTATTTTCAAATCTTTGGATTTCCAAATTTCAGATTTTCTGCTGTTCCGATTGCCGAATTTCCGAATTGCCGCAAATTTCCGAATTATCGCAGTTACCGCAATTGGCAAATTACCGCAAATTTCCGAATTACCGCAATTGCTGAATTACCGCAAATTTCCACATTACTGCAGTTGCCGAATTACAGAAGATATAAAAAAAGAAAAAAAACAAAAACAAATTTTTCAGCCATGCACAAGTCTAATAAATTCCCCATCTTTTTACAATTAGGTGCACAGCTGAGCACTACTGAGCATGCTCAGACCTGAAACTGCTCTAAATTGTACTCCCACAGAGTAATTATAGTACATTATAGTAAACACCATCATAAGCACTGTTTTAAAAAAAACATTTTCTGGGGGCGTGGCCGGCGGCTGAGGAGTATGGCTGCATGAGGAGAGAGCTCTTCCAATATCCCCGAACATCCAGTGGCTAGAAGCGACATCCAGCACCCAAACTTCTTGGAATCTCTAACGGGCGATCCACCTACCTATCCAGTGAGGAATGGGCAAAAGGAAAGGTACCCACGGCACGGAGTTCTTTGGGTTGGTTGGCGCGACAAGGCCGCAACATGGCGGCGGGGCGTGCGGCTCTGAACGAGACACAAGAAACGGTCGCGAGGAGAAGGAAAGACGGCGGAATCGCACGTCCTCCCCGGGACACAGTTCCTGCTCATCCCCCAGCGACTTGCCTATCCAGAGTCCTCAGAAAGTGTCCCAGAAATGCTCCGCAGAGCATAAATACCCAGGTGAGCTAGGGGAGCAGGAGGGGGAGCAGGACAGCACCAGGGAGTTCATTGAGCAAATACAGCAATTCCCTACGTCAGGGCTACCTCTCACCGACACAACTATGAGAGACATGCTTATTTCACTAAGGGGGTCCCTCCATAGAGATATGATGGAATGTGTCTCCCAGCTAAAAACAGACATTTCTCTACTAGAGGATCGGGTGAGCCACACAGAGGATAAAATGGGAGAGTTTGCTACAGCCCACAACGAACTTGTGGACGCACATAACGACATTGATGAGGAATTACAAGCAGTTAAAAACAAAATGGCAGAAATCGAGGACAGGAACCGAAGGAACAACATAAAAATGAGAGGAGTACCGGAATCGGTCCCTCCAGCAGATCTGCGCAAGTGTGTGCAGGACTTTATCTCTACAGTCCTACCAGACATCCCTGAGAGAGAGCTAGTGATTGATAGAGCCCACCGTCTCCCCAAACCCAAACACTTACCAGAGAACACTGTGAGAGATGTTATAGCTCGTATACAATTCTTTCATGTTAAAGACGAACTGATGAGGGCAGCTAGAAAGCACAAGGCCTTACCTGAACCTTATGCAGACATCTCAATATATTCAGACCTCTCCCAACACACTATGCAAGCTAGAAGGAACCTTGCAACCCTTACAAAACTTTTTTCAAAACCATAACCTTCCATACTCTTGGGGGTTCCCAACAAAAATTATTATTACCAAGGGCAACCACACCCATGTCATACACACATTGGAACAAGGTCTAAAGCTGGCGAGACAATGGGCACTACTTCCAGAAGAGGAGACCCTTTCAAACAAACCGCAAACAACAAGATTATCACCTAGCTGGGAAAGAACTTAACTAGGAGAAAGAAAAGTCGCTGAACCCAAAGCTGCGTTCTGCATCACCAATTAAGCTGGGAATTGCTTCGGGGCACATGGGAGAACTCTGACCCCCACAGTGACATAGCGAATGACTTCGCACTGTGAAATCACCTTCACATTTTTTACCTGTTACATTGTTTTACTCTTTCCCACTTTTTCTATCATTTCTGTGCCAGACTCTTTGATCAAGCATCCACTGAAATTATCTGGAAGACCATCTAAAGACAATAAGCAGAAGAAGATTCTCTTCAGGCCACCTGGTATTCCCGGTCCTCTGCTGCCATCCACAGGTAACTCAAATAAACTTCACCTTGCTAGAAACTGAACCAAGCCATTCAATAGAGCATTTAATATCATACTACAATGACACTGGAAATCATATCATTGAACGCCCATGGATTAAACATTCAATACAAACGCTCTTCCCTGTGGCGAGAAATGTTTCACCTTAAGGGGGATGTCATATGCGTACAAGAGACCCATTTCTCTAAAGATGCCCATCCAAAATGTACGCACAAACATTTCCCTTTTATTTATGAAGCATGTGCAGATGTTAAAAAAGCGGGTGTATTGATAGCATTTAGCAAACATGTGGCCTTTAAATTGATTGACTCCATAAGTGACAAGAAAGGGAGATACATTATTGTAATTTGTGAGATCAATAATATAACTTACACACTTGTGAATATATACGCTCCTAACTCAGGACAAGCGGCATTTCTCTGGTCCCTCATGAAGAAGGTTACCAGCCTCAAGAAAGGATCACTTATCATCTGCGGAGACTTCAATTGCATAGTGGACAAGTATTGGGACTGCTCGCCTCCTACAGGCAGCCACAGGTATGAACTGAAATCATTTATTACACAGCACAACCTACATGACTCACGGAGATGTATCAACTCAACACAAAAGGACTTTACGTTCTATTCAGCCCCTCACAATTCTTACTCTAGGATTGATTTATTCCTGACTGACTTGGAAACATTGCAAAGAACATCTAGAGCGGAAATTCATACCATAACGTGGTCAACCATGCTCCTACCTCTCTGTCAATCAGGGAAAAATGTGCTTTCAAACCTTGCTATCTATGGAGGAACAATAATCATATCTTGAACAACCTGTCATACCAAAAACTATCACTAAATCGCTTAAAAAGTTTTTTGAGTTAAACTCAACCCCTGAGGTTGATATAATGACTACTTGTTGTGCCCATAAGGCCTACATAAGAGGACTACTTATCCAAGCGGCTGCTAGGGAAAAGAGGAGGAGAGAGGCTAAACTTAAAACTCTGATCTCAGAACTAAATGTAGCAGAATTATTAAACAAACAAGATCCCTCCCCTAAAAACCAAATTGCGTTAGTACATAGTAGACAACAACTTAGAATTCACCTTATAACAGAGCATGAATCTTACTTAAAAAAATCTAAAGCCGGGGGCGTGGCTTGACGCGCAACGAGGATGGCAGCACACTAGCAGAGCTCCGGCCGAAACGTGAGATCCCACAGCTAGAGAGCCTCCTGAACAGCCTTAAATGCCGGGCAAACGATCCCTGTCCACCCCGCACTCCCGATCGAGAAGGGGATTATCCGCCTCCTCGGCTAGAAACATCTCGGAACTCTTTAAACCGAAAGCCGCGGCCCGCACAGGCCTGGTGTCTAAGATGGCGCCGAGCCGCCACGAGGAGGAGTACAGTGTCGACACCCTAGAGTGCAAAGCCGGCCTCGAGACGATCACACGACGGTAGGAGCAACGCGCAGTTCGGTGCGGGGGCCGAAATCTAAAAAAATTCATTCTAAGTACGAGACAATATTCCACTTAAGATTCAACAACAGATGATACATGATTGCGTTAAACCAAAAATCCCCTCCCTAGAACAAACAAATTATTAAGACGATGTAAATCAAGACTCTAGTCTCAAAATTCAAATCGGAGAGAGGAGGAGAAAAGGGATCGTCGGCGAACCTATTCATCAGGAGAATACATCCGGAATACCCGTGTTGT
>BLSH010462559.1:74985-91269 GCA_018402905.1 Glandirana rugosa | reverse complement strand
GTCCTCAAGAAGGACGTCCTGGTATTGGAAAGGGTTCAGAGAAGGGCAACAAAGCTAGTTAAGGGATTAGAGGACCTAAGTTATGAGGAAAGATTACAAGCACTGAACTTATTCTCTCTGGAGAAAAGACGCTTGAGAGGGGATATGATTTCAATGTACAAATACTGTACTGGTGACCCCACTATAGGGGCAATACTATTCAGCGCAAGGGAAAACAAGAAGACACGCGGCCATTCACTGAGAATGAAAGAAAGGCGTTTTAACCTTAAGATGCGTAGGGGGTTCTTTACGGTAAGAGCAGTGCGAATGTGGAATTCTCTTCCAGAAACAGTGGTTTCTGCTGGTAGTATAGAAAATTTTAAAAAACTACTAGATGCACACCTAAGGGACCACAACATTGGGGGATATACAACGTATTACTGACATAAAAAAAAAACACACACATGACTTGATGACTTGATGGACTTTTTCCAGCCTCACTGACTATGTAACTATGTAACTAAAATGCATAATTTTACATTTTTCTATGTTAACTCATTTGCCACTTATCTGCCCACCCCATTAATTTGTTTAGATCTTCTTGCAAGGTTTCCACATCCTTTGGAGAAATTATTGCCCTGCTTAGCTTGGTATCATGCACAAATATTGAGATTGAGCTGTTAACCCCATCCTCCACATTGCTTATGAATACATTTAATAGAATTGGTCCCAGGACAGATCCCTTGGGAAACCCACTTTCTACACCAGACCATTCCGAGTACTCCCCATTTATCTCCACCCTCTGGACTCACCCCTGTAACCAGTATTCAATCCATTTACTCACCCTTTGACCCCTGCCGACAGACCTTAGTTTATACATTAAGCATTTATGGGGAACTGTATCAAATGCTTTTGCAAAATCTAAATACACCATGTCTACAGGCCTTCCTTTATCTAGATGGCAGCTCACCTCCTCATAGAAGGTTAGTAAATTGGTTTGGCAAGAATGATTTTTCATGAAACCGCGCTGATTGCCGCTAATGATACCGTTTTTATTACGATAATCTTGTATATAATCTCTTATTCCCTCCAAGAGCTTGCATATTATTGATATTAAGCTAACTGGCCTGTAGTTCCCAGGGATGTATCTTGGTCCTTTTTTATATACTGGTGATACATTGGCTTTTCTCCAATCAACTGGTATCATACCAGTCAGTAGACTGTAATTAAAAATTAGGTACAATGGTCTGGCAATTTCTTGACTGCGTTCTTTAAGGACCCTCAGGTGCAAGCCATCTGGTTCCGGTGACTTATTAACGTTAAGTCTTTCAAGTCTATTCCTAAATGTATCCTCAGTTAGCTCAGGGGTGCTTCCTGTGACGTTTTGTGAGGACCAATATTGTAGTTTTGGACACTTAAGTCCCCCGTTTCCTTTGTGAATGCTGAGGAGAAAAATAAGTTTAACACCTTTACTATCTCTCCATCCTTTGTAACCAGATTCCCTTTATCATTCTTTATGGGGCCAATATGATCTGACCTCCCTCTTACTATTTATATACTTAACCGGTTCTCGACTGTTACGTGTATTTAGTGCTGCAGAGTGGCGCTATTGCACAAATCGCCGTCTTTAAGCGGCGGCCCAAGCATGCGTGGTTAGAGGGGGGAGCGCGCTAGCGGCGGCACTCTCTCGTGTCCACCGCACTCTGCAGGAGTGTGCCCGCGGCTTGGGCAGACCCGATCTCCATGATCCTCGCAAGAAGCAATGTCTGGCCACAGCTGAAAAACAGGGAACCGCCGATGTAACCACGGCGGTTCCCCGTGCTGTCAGGCAGCATGAAAGAGATCTACTGATCCCTGTCACTGAGATTGGTTAGATCTCTCATGCTCCTGACAGCCTAGCCCCCTCAGTTAGAACACTCCCAGGGAACACAGTTAACCCCTAGAGCGCCCCCCGGGTTAACCCCTTCACTGCCAATAACATTTACTCAGTAATCAGTGGACATTTTAATTTCTGATCACTGTATAAATGTCATTGGTCCCAAAAAAGTGTCAAAAATGTCCGACATGTCCGCTGCAATATTGCAGTCCTAATAAAAATCGCAGCTCACCACCAGTAAAAAAAAAAATGGTAAAAACGCCAGAAATTCTCATGGTTTATAAATGCCGCAACTTTTGCACAAACCAATGAATAAACGCAGATTGCGATTTTTTTATTTTTTTTATTTCTTTTTTTTTCACCAAAAATATGAGGAAGAATATAAATCGGCCAAAACCGATGAATAATTTATTTTTTTTTTGGATTTTTTTTGGATATGTATTCTAGCTAAATTTAAGAAATACTGGGTTTTTTTGCAAAATTGTCACTTTTTTATTTATAGCGGCTATCATAAATGCACAGAAGTGATCAAATACCACTAAAAGAAAGCTATATTTGTGGGGAAAAAAGGACGCAAATTTAGTTTGGGTACAACGTCGCACAACCACGCAATTGTCAGTTGAAGTGACGCAGTGCCGAATCGCAAAAAGTGCTCTGGCCCTACAGTGGGACATTTTTTTGGGGGTGAAGTGGTTAAAGAATTTCTTGGGATTCTTTTTACTCTCCTCTGCAATGTGTCTTTCATATTCTATCTTAGCAGCCCTGATTGCACCCTTACATTCCTTATTGCATATCTTATAAATATGGAATGCTGACCAGGACCCCTCAGCCTTGTATTTTTTGAAGGCCTTCTCCTTTGCTTTTATATGTGCTTTTACGTCTGAGTTAAGCCACCCTGATCTTTTATTAGCTCTTTTAAATGTATTTCCCTTTGGGATATACTGGCTAATACCTTTGTTTAGTATGTTCTTGAAGCACTCCCATTTTTCCACTGCATTCATTGTTCCTAGAATTTTATCCCAGTTAACATCTCCCAGCAAGGAGAGTAGTTTATGGAAGTTGACTCTTTTAAAATTCAGTATCTTTGTATTCACCTTATGTTTCCTATTTTGTGTACTTTATACTGAAACTAATTGACCTGTGATCACTATTACCTAGATTGCCCCTTACTTCCACATCTGTGATCAGGTCTGTGTTGTTAGTAATCAGCAGGTCTAATTATGCTTTTTTTCTTGTCGGTGCATTTGCCATCTGACCAATGCAATTGTTCTGCAGGACATTTAGGAAATGGCGAGCCTTAGCGAAGTACGCAGTACCTTCTGCCCAGTCTATATGAATGAAAATCCCCATTATGACACTTCCCATCTTTGCCGCTATTCCAAATTGTGATAGGTCTGCCTCCTCCTCTTCCCTCTGGTTAGGGGGCCTTTAGCATATTCCCAGTATTGCTTCCCCCTTGGTATCTTCCCTTTGTAGCTCTACCCATAAGGATACAACCTCACCCCTTGATCCATTAGTAATGTCTTCCCTCACATTTACTTGTACGTCATTTTTTATATACATGCATACCCCTGCCCCTTTTTTGCCCTCCCTATCCCTGCGATATAGGGAATACCCCTGAATGGTAGCCAGCCAATCATGAAAGTTATTAAAACAAGTCTCTGTAATTCCCACAAAATCGAATTCCTCTTCGTACAGTAGCAGCTCTTGTTCTCCCATCTTGCCTGCCAGACTCCTGGCATTAGTGAACAAGCCACGTAGTTTTGTCTGGGCATCTACTGTTTCCTTGTTGGGTATTCTTCGGTTGCATATAGGACTTGTGCATTATTGCTATCTTGTTTGTTGTTTTTCTCTTTTGTTTCTTCTTACTTTTTAATTCGTTTTGGGGGTGGTGGTTTTGGGGAAGTGAATTATCATCCTTAGGGCAGGTTCACACTGCTGCAGTGTACAAGATCGGATGTGATTTGCACTGCAGTGTAAATCACATGTGATCTCTGTGCTATGCAAAGTCAGCCATACAGACAGTATGGCTGAATTTGCATTGCATTCAGACCAAACTCGCACAGGACCCTTTTTTGTTCCACAGCAGAATCAGATCACATGGGTTTTCATACCCATGCGATCAGATTCCTGTCTGAATTTGCAGTTCACAGTGCGATATGCAAACTGATTTGGGGATGTCATTGGCTTTCTATTGACACTCCCAGCAGTTTGCATATGACAGTGCGATGCGGGAACCTGTAGTGGATTCGCAGGGTTCCCGCATTGCACCCGACTCGCAGGCAGGTCTCACTGCCATATGTAAACTACTGGGAGTGTCAATAGTCAGTCATACTATCATTTATATTTGCATAGTCATTACAGATTTAAATCAGCAGAACAAATGCAGGAAGTGATGTGTGCACATGGGCTGGATGCAAATGTGTGGTGATGCCAAATAAACAAATCAATGAACCCCACCCACACCAAATATAGTTACTAGGGATGGTCTGAATGGACCCCTGTTCGGTTCACACCAGAACTTTTGAACACCGCGAAAGTTCGGACCTGAATAACGAACCCCATTAACATCAATGGGACCTGAACTTCAAAAATCAAAAGTGCCTATATTGAAGGCTTATATGCAAGTAATTGTGCATACAATGGTTATAGGGGTTAGGGCCCTGCCATGGGGGACATGTATCAATGAAAAAAAAGTTTTTAAATGAGCAGTGATTTTTGGATTTTTAAAGTGAAAGTATAAAAATGAAAAATTCCTTCCAATATAGTGCCTGGGGGGTCCCCTTAGTCTACCTGTAAAGTGGCAGATTTGTACCATGTCTAGAATCTGCTGCAGCAATAATTGCATTTATAAAGCCAAAAAATGACATTTTCCCTGCAAGCTGCCTTTTATTTTTCTCAGCAACAGCTGGGGAGCCCGTGTGTATGATGAGGCCACAATGTAGTGCACTAGGAACAATATTAGAGATTTTTTGGATAAATTCTGGTGTCACTTTGGATAGAAGTAACGGGTGCTGAAAAATTGGGCTTTAGGTGTCGGTGGTGCCCTCACACCATAACCCTATAATGGAGCTCTTTAGGAAGGCAAGAATTTGCCTTTCTGTAAAAAAAAAATTTGCAATGATATGCACCTGTCAAACAAGTGAAGAAAAATTGGTCTTTGGGTGTCGGTGGCGCCTTCCCACCATAACCATATAGAGGTGCTCTTGATGAAGTCCAAAAAAATTGCAATGATATGCACCTGTCAAGCAGGTGCTGAAAAAATGTTCTTTGGGTGTTAATTGTGCCCATTAAACCTATACCAAAAACATTGTTCCGGATGAAATTATTGAACACCCTCAAAGCTAGGCAGCTTCAAAGGAGGGAATTGGAGAGGTAGCTACGGCGCTAGTGTGTTGGAATCGGTAAAAAAAAATGTGATGTATGGTGAATGGAGGCAGCTCCTCAAAAAAGATTAGGTACTGGTAAACTAATGACAACTGTAGAGGAAGAGAAGGGTAAGAGGGCGCCAGCCTCGAAATCCTGCAGAGATTCCACATCCCAAAAAAGTAAATCGGTGACATCGGCATCAGGGGCTTCATAGCTGGTAATCCATGACTGATTCATTTTTATGAAAGTCAAACGGTCTACGGAGTCTGTGGACAGACACGTTCTATGATCAGACACAAAACGTGACGAACGCGGGTATCAGATCTCTGCCCTCCTCACCGACCGGTGACCGAGGACCCCTCTGATCTAGTACCGCATTTGTCAATGCCACTCTCAGCCGCTTTCAGCACAAAGATTTCCCAGTTTGCGGGACCACCGTCTAAGTGCCAGCCGCCTGAGAGCAATTGTTACCGGGCCAAGTCAAACAATTAACCCTCTCACTGCCACCACTTCTGGATGCCGGCCAGAAGACCCGTATGTTAGCAATACCAGTATTTCGGAATAACCGCCTGTACATACACTGTCACCACAGACAGATATATTCAGATGCGTTATTGTAAAAACAGAGCTCTTCAAAGGAACAGATGCGTAATAGTTGCATTAAGAGCTTTAGGGACTAAATTAACACTTTTTCAAAATAAGGTTTAAGAATGAAAAGGTCAGGTCATAGGTGCAGTAAAATATTTACAGAAAAATAAAAGAAGGTTGCAAGATTGAGACAAATTTACAGCAAAGGAACAGCATGAAAAAAATACCTGCATTTGAAATGTCCGTGCCTAATCAGTGTTCCGAAGATGATTTCCTGGTTCTCTGATGTTTCATTGATGGTAAAATGAGAATTGCCCATTGATCTTGGCAGTCCTTTTTCTCTGGATCACCAGGGGTGGAGCCATACCTCTCTGCCATTTGTATGAGAGGGCGTTTTCATAGACAATGTCCAGGGCGGACCATGGAGATACGTGCTTCATAATCATGCATGGATCATAACTTGTGATTGGACCGTCCGGCACATCTCCCAGTAAGAAATTCCATTTCAGCTTGCATAAAGCTTTCAAATGACTCCAAACATGAGAGTACTGAGGCCTTCTAGGACCCTGGGGAGGGAATAGACTAGTTCTATCCCTCCTTGGGTAACAAGGGGTGAATGTTTATACTTGAATTTTCCGGATCTAAACTCTACATTCAAATATGTATGTGTTTAGAGTTGAGCAGACACCTGGATGTTCGAGTTCATCTAGTTTGGCCGAACTTCGCAGAAAAGTTTGGGTTCGGTACCGAACTTGACCCCGTCCCGAACCCCATTGAAGTCAATGGTGACCCAAACTTTTGGGCACAAAAATGCCTGTAAAAAAGTCCTGGAAAGGGCTAGAGGGCTGCAAAAGGAAGCAAAATGGGGGTAAGTGTAGGACAAGTGCCCTGCAAACAAATGTGGATAGGGAAATAACTTAAAATCACATAAACAAAATAAAAATGGGAGGAGGTGGATGTGGAGTAGGAGCCTAGAGGTTGACTAGGCAGTGACCGTGGCAGTGTAGGCGGAAGTGGCGGTGGAGGAGGAGGTAGCCAACACTGTTTTTTGTTTTGTTTGTTTTTTCTAATTGGGGTAGCCCCCAAAATATTGAGACATATTAAAAAAAACAAGTATACCAATGGCTGTGTGAGGCCGGTCTAAATGTCTATTCTGCACAGGTACAGACAAGTCTTGTGGGATCCATGCCTGGTTCATTTTAATAAACGTTAGCTTGTCCACGTTGGCTGTGCACAGGCGGCTGCACTTGTTTGTGATAACGCCCCCTGCCATGCTAAACACATGTTCAGACAATACACTGGCTGCAGGGCAGGTCCGCACCTCCAAGGCATAAGGGCAAGCTCAGACCATGTGGCCAATTTGGAGACCCAGAAGTTGAATGGGGCAGACCCATCAGTCAGTATGTGTAGACGTGTGCACACATACTGTTCCACCATGTTGCTGAAATGCTGCCTCCTGCTAAGACGTTGTCTATCAGCTGATGCTGGTGGTGCTGTTTGTTGTGGCGTGCTGCTGACAAAGCTTTTCCACATTTCGGCCATGTAAACCCTGCCTGTCTGAGGTGCTGGCGGTGCCACAGCTGCGTTGGTGACCTCTTCCTCCTCCTCCGCCTTCGCCTCGTGCATCAACTGAGCCCCCTGTGTCATTTTGGGAATGCCCTCAGCAGCGCGTCTACCAGTGTGCGCTTGTAGTCTTCCGATCACGCTCCAGTGAGGGAATTAAGGACGGCACATTGTCCTTCTAATGGGGATCCAGCAGGGTGGCCACCCAGTAATCAGCACAAGTTACAATGTGGGCAACTTGGCTGTTGTTGAGAAAGCACTTCAGCATGTAGTCACTCATGTGTGCCAGGCTGCCCAGAGGCAAAGACAAGCTGTCCTCTGTGGGAGGTGTATCATCTGTGTCCTCTGTATCCCCCCCCCAGCCACGCACCAGTGATGTCCACGAGCTGCGTTGGGTGCCACCTGCTGTGAACACGGTTCCTCCTCCTCTTCCTCTTCCTCCCCCTCCAAGCCACTTTTGAATGACTGGCCTGATAACCGTGGACATGACCCCTCTTTCTCCTCCTCCCCTCCAAGCCACTTGTGAATGACTGGCCTGATAACCGTGGAAGTGACCCCTCTTCCTCCTCCTCCTGTGCCACATCCTCTTCCATCATCGCCCAAAGTGTTTTTTCAAGGAGACATAGAAGTGGGATAGTAACACTGAGAACAGCGTCATCAGCACTGGCCATGTTGGTGGAGTACTCGAAACACCAAAATATGGTGCAGAGGTCTCGCATGGAGGCCCGCTCGTTAGTGGTGAAGTGGTGCTGTTCCGCAGAGCGACTGACCCGTGCGTGCTGCAGCTGAAACTCCACTATTGCCTGCTGCTGCTCGCACAGTCTCAACAGCATGTTGTGGGCACATTGCATAGGAGGCGGTGAGCGGGAAAGCCAAAGTTCCGCTGCAGCGCAGACAGGCGAGCAGCAGCAGGGTGAGAACGCCGAAAGCGCGCACAGATGGCTTGCACTTTCTGCAGCAGATCTGACATATCTGGGTAGTTTTTTAGAAATTTCTGCACCACCAAATTCAGCACATGCACCAGACAAGGGATGTGCGTCAAACCGGCTAGGCTCGGAGCTGCTACGAGATTTTGCCCAATTATAGCACACCACCAGGTCGGGCTTGAGGCTCAGTGGCAACAACCACTCATCGGTCTGTTTAATGCCCGTCCACAGCTGCTGCGCAGTGTGGGGTTTATCCCCCAAACATATCAGTTTTAAAACAGCCTGCAGTCATTTCCCCCTGGATTTGCTGAAGTTGGTGGTGAAGGTGTTATGCTGAGCAGATGAGGAGGTGGTAGAGGAGGAGGAGGAAGCACAGTAGGAGGAGGAGGCAACAGGAGGCAAAGAGAAATGCCCTGCAATCCTTGGTGGCGGAAGGACATGCGGCAAATGGCTAGCCGCCTCAGGCCCACCCCCCACTACATTTGCCCAGTGTGCAGTTAGCGAGATATAGCGTCCCTGCCTGTGCTTACTGGTCCACGTATCAGTGGTTATGTGGACCTTGCCACAGATGGCGTTGCACAGTGCACACTTGATCTCGTCCCCGACTTGTTTCTCCAGTGTTTGGAAGCTCTAAGCTTCCATGGGACCGTGTGGAAATGCTTGGGGACGGTGGCAGACATGGTGGCGTTGCTGTCACATCGTCTGTTTGCTGGGTGGCAGGTGACACTGGCACTGTAGAGGTGGAGGAAGAGGCCGAGGCAGCAGCAGAAGAGGAAGCAGGAGGAGGCTGAGACCTTTCTTGGAGTCTGAGGTGCTTATTCCACTGCAGCTCATGTTTTGCATGTAGATGCCTGGTCATGCAGGTTGTGCTCAAGTTTAGAACATTTATGCCTCACTTCAGGCTCTCATTGCACAGCTTGCAAACCACTCGTGTCTTGTCAGCACATTGTCTGAAGAACTGCCACACCGGTACGCCTTTGAGCTGCCTTTGGTGTGCTAGGTCCCTGAGTGCAGTGGGTAGTAGCAGGCATACTGTCTAGGGGACGCTCGCTCTGCTTTTGCAACCTGCTTCCTCTTTTGCTGTGCTGGTGCCTCTGTGCGACCACCACCTCTTCCACCAAACTGCACGCATAACTTGCATGACCTTCATTCCATGTGGGGTCTAGGACCTCATCATCTTCCACATCATTTTCCACCCACCCTTCACCACTGCCCTCCTTGTCAGTCTCCACACTGTGGAAAGCCGCAGCAGTTGGCACCTGTGTTTTGTCATCAGAGACGTGCTTCGCTGGTGTTTCCATGTCCTCATCCTGCAACAGAAGTGTTTGGTCATCGGTGCACTCAATGTCTTTCAATTCTGGGACAGGGCTATGTGGATGGAACACGGAAAGCACACCAGGAGAGTCATTAAAAAGCATAAGAGACTGTTGCATGACTTGGGGCTCAGACTGCTTGGCTGATTTACAAGGGGCTGAGGTGAAAGACAGATGACCATGGGGTTCAGGTGCCAACTCTGAGCTTTCATCAAGGGACCGAGTGGGAGACAATGTGAAGGAACTGGAGGTATTGTCAGCCACCCAATCTACTAGCGCCTGTACTTGTTCTGGCCTCACCATTCATTGAACGTCATTCGCGTCTACCATATAACGTTGAAGGTTCTGTCGGTTAGTCACACCTGAAGTTGTTTCACTTGTGCATGTAGCTGGCACAAATCAACAACGTCCTCTCATTGCAACAGGAACTTCACCAACACCAGCAGCACCACAACCTCTTCTCATTCTGGCCGCAAATGTACTATGTAGCACTATTTATAAATACAAAAAAAAAGAATAATGAATTCTTCTTTTTTTTTTGGAAAACAGCAACATAGACACACTTTTTATTTTTGTGCAAGAAATGCACCGCTCAAACCAGCAGCAGGAACCTCTTCCCTACACCAGTATATGATTTTAGAACAATAATCTGTCCCTCACAGGAGCAGCAGGAACCTCTCCCTCTAGCAGTATGTGATGATTTTAGAACAATCTGTGCCTCACAGGAGCAGCAGGAAACTCTCCCTCTAGCAGTATGTGATGATTTTAAAACCATAATCTGTCCCTCACAGCACCAGCAGGAACCTCTCCCTGTAGCAGTATGTGATGATTTTAGAACAATAATCTGTCCCTCACAGGAGCAGAAGGAACCTCTGCCTATAGCACTAGGAGATGATTTTAGAACAATAATCTGTCCCTCACAGCACCAGCAGGAACCTTTCCCTATAGCAGGAGAGGATTTTAGAACAATAATCTGTTCCTCACAGCACCAGTAAACTCTACCTAATCCAGTATCAGATGATTTTAGAACGCCAAGCTTTCCCCTCACAGCACCGCCAGGAACCTGTCTTTAATGCAGGATGAGATGATATTAGATCGGTAATCTATCCCTCACAGCACTAGTCAACTCTACCTAGTCCAGTCCAGACAGTCCCTTTTCTCTGAATCGCCAGGGGTGGAGCCATACCTCTCTGCCATTCATATGAGAGGGCGTTTCCTTAGACCATGTCCAGGGCGGACCGTGGAGATACATGCTTCATAATCATGCATGGATCATAACTTGTGATTGGACGGTCTGGTACATCTCCCAGTAAGAAATTCCATTTCAGCTTGCATAAAGCTTTCAAATGACTCCAAACATGAGAGTGCTAAGACCTTCTAGGACCCTGGGGAGGGAATAGACTAGTTCTATCTCTCTTTGGGTAACAAGGGGTGAATGTTTACACTTGAATTATCCGGACCGAAATTCTACTTTCAAATGTGTATGTTTTATCACTATGGCATACGTATAACGGAAGTTATGACTGTTTGTAATTTTTTCTACCTTCTCATGTTGTTCAAAATTACTGAAAGGTCAGGATTCCTGGGGGTGATTTACGGTGTTGCATGTCCCACATCAGTTTGTTGTAAGTTTGTTCAAGATAAGCGGACAGGGCCTCTTTCTGACCAGTCATAAACCATAATCAGAGGGCCCCCTTTGAAGTTGATCTGAACAGAGAGAGAGGGGGTGTAAAGGAAAAGCTTGTTCAAACTACCACGTTGGAAGGAGAGAAACAAAACTTAGCAGTCATTTATTTAAGTCCCCTTCCAATATGGAGTCAGTCTTGCTTCGGGTCTGGTATCATTACTTTGCGTGGGTCTCACGCATGATACCACACAGGGCAGCCCAACAACTCAATAGCATACTGTGCAAGTTCTGGCCAGTGGTCCATTCTCATGACCCAGCAGCCAGTGGATCGTCAGCTTGAAAGCTCTCCATCTCTGTTTTGGCCACGAGGTAATCATCCACCATGTGATGCAGACGCTGCCAATGGGATGTGGAAGCTGACAGGCCTGGGCGACGAGGACTAAAAAAATTACAAAATGCCTCACTGAGGAGGATGCCTTCTCCAACACTCCTCTCTTGACCAACAGAAGACTCAAAAGAATGTTTTCCACGACATTGTAACCTACCGGAGTCGGGAAAAACATTCAATAAAATCCTCTTTAACGTGTCCTCAAAAGATTTGAGCTTCTGCACTCTGTGGGGACGGGATGAGTTCCGAGACCTTCCTCTTATAATAGTGGTCAAGGAGGTTTGCCAACCAGTAATGGTCATTCTCCTTTATGCCACATATTCTTGGGTCTTTGTGCAGGCTTTGAAGCAGGAGGTTGCCCATGCACCTCAAATTTGCAGAGGCATGAGAAGCAGGCTCCTCGAGGTCACTTAGGATGAGATCATTTGAAACGTCCTCCTCCCAGCCACGTACTACTCCCAAGGATACTGGGTTTGGAAAGCCAATGCTTACAGATTGACGGATGTCTTCCTCTTCTTCGAAGCTTGCGAAAGTGCCAGAATCCTCCTCCTCATCCTTCTCCCCCTCTCTCCCCCTGTGTTTTCTGTGATATAAGAACTATGGTGTCTGGATAAAGTGGGCCTTGAGAGGAAAGAAAGTCCTCCTCTTCCTCCTGCTGCTCTGCCTCCAGTGCCCTGTCCATAATGCCACGCAGAGTCTGCTCCATGAGGAACACAACAGGGATTGTGTCACTAATGCATGCACTGTCACGGTCACCATCCTTGTGGCCTCCTCAAACAGTGACAGTACAGTGCATGCATCCTTAATGATCAGCCATTGACGTGGGGGAAAAAAAAGCCGAGGCGGGGTGCATGCATGAGAGGTCCAAGATGGCCGCATAAGCCAAGACCTCCGCAACACCCTCGCCATCCGGAACCCACAGCACCAAGCAGCGCACCCCAGGACCACCAAGCTAGGTGCCACAAGATCCATAAGACCCCTGGGCACCCCAGCATATGTCCAGGCACCTGGTGCCGAGGGATCTTGGCCCACAATACGAGTCGGCGGAGCCAACTGGGTGCACCAATATGGCTGCCACAACCACAAGGCAGGCCAAAAGACCAGAGCATGCAGCAGAGGGCAGGCAATAATCGCTCCAGCTTCCCTAACCTTCACTCCACATCCCCAGAAGGGGACCCTGCAGAGACTGACTCCCCCCCCCCCAGTGTCCACTGAGTCCCTGCTGGGCAGGGGATTCGGAGACACAGCAGACTCTCCATTAGGCCTCCCCACAACCCCCTATCAGGGTATAATGACTCTGAATACCCCTACATAGGACTCTGTCTCCCTTCTGGACAGGGGTCTGGCTTCCACTGCTGCTAAAATGGGAAAATGAAGGCAGACTTACAGAACCTTGGAGCTAGGATGGAGGCCATAGTAAATAAACTGGACATGACAGTGGCATGTACCAATCAAAACTCGGACCACATACAAGTCCTGCAGGATGGCCTAGATCGCCTAGAATCAGCACTCCAGAATCAGCAAATTAGGAAATCATTCAAGGAGATACAACTTTCGGATCAGGGGGCTCCCTGAGACATTTACTGATGCCTCATAGGTGGTTCAGGACATTATCAAAACTTATAGTTTTGTTCCTGTATATTCCTTCACACCACCTGGAACTGGACAGGGCTCACAGAGCTCTGGGTCCCCCCAGGAAAGATGGCACACCCAGAGATATAATCACCAAACCCCACTTTTACGTTGTGAAGGAAGAGGTAATGAAACAGTTCAGAGTCCTCAATCAACTCTCCTACAAGGGCCATCCCATTCCTATCTTTACGGATGTATCTCAAGCCCAATCCCAATGCAGGAGGGCCCTGAAACCACTTCTCACTGTCCTCAATTCAAAAAACATAAAATATTGGTGGCCATTTCCCTTCGCAGTGAAATTCTATTTCCAGACCAAGCAGTACTCCTTCTCATATCTCAGCAAAGGAGAGAATTCTTCTGCAGCTACAACTCATCTCTCAAGAAGCTGACATGGACACTTCCAACGCGGGCCCCAGCTCTTTAAAGAGACCCCCTACAGCCAGTCCTCTAACCCCACTTTGGAATAAATCCAAGACAGAGAAGTCCTCCAAGGACAATGATCTGATCTGAAGTGTACACTGAACCTTTCTACAGAGTCAAACCTTCCCACCTTCCTTTTTTTACTCCCTGCTTCATCCTTTTTTAGTTTGTTCAGCTGAGCATGGTTGTCCTGCATTCATAGACGAGAGGATCCTAGGCCTCTATAAACTTCACCCGTAAAAGTTTGCCTTGAGCTGTTACTGTTATGTGTTTTCAATATATTATAGGAACTTTGTTTTTTGAGACCCTGGTCTTTCCTATACTATACCTTGAAGGGTGAATATAAAGACCCAGAAGGGAGACTCCTCTTAGCTAAGGGATGGATAGACTGTCACCTTTATTCAATTATTTCATAATATGCCCCCAACAAAGGCCAAGTTAACCTCTTTCAAACCATGTTGAGTGTGCTGAATCTCCTCCTGGAAGGGACTCCCATCCTGGGGGGGACTCAAATGTTGCCTTCGACCAGGGGTTAGACAAATCCAACCCCACAAAATCACTCCTATCTCGTCCATCTAAAGCTAGCCTTAAAATTGCAAAGATGATTCACACACAAGGTCTGGCAGACACTATATGGCATTAAACTGGCAGTAACGCACTTAGAACTATATGGCTTTAAAATGGCGGTAATGCAGTTAGAACTATATGGCGTTAAACTGGCAGTAACGCTCACAGAAGTAAATGGCGTTAAACTGGCAGTAAAGCACGTAGAACCATGTGGCGTTAAACTGGCAGTAACACACACAGAAGTAAATGGCGTTAAACTGGCAGTAAAGCACTATATGGTGTTAAACTGGCAGTAACGCACTTAGAACTATATGGTGTTAAACTGGCAATAATGCACTTTAACGCCATATAGTTCTAAGTGCGTTACTGCCAGTTTAACAACATTTACTTCTAACTATATGGCATTAAACTGGCAGTAACGCACACAGAAGTAAATGGCGTTAAACTGGCAGTAAAGCACTATATGGTGTTAAACTGGCAGTAACGCACTTAGAACTATATGGTGTTAAACTCGCGGTAATGCAGTTTGAAGTATAAGGTGTTAAACTGACATTAACACACACAGAAGTACATAGTGTTAAACTGTCAGTAACACACTTCTAACTATATGGCGTTAAACTGACAGTAGCGCAGTTAGAACTATATGGCATTAAACTGGCAGTAATGCACCCAGAACTATATGGTGTTAAACTGGCAGTAACGCATTTAGATCTATATGGTGCTAAACTGGCAGTAACACACTTAGAACTATATGGCGTTAAACTGGCAGTAACGCACTTAGAACTATATGGCGTTAAACTTGCAGTAACGCACACAGAAGTAAATGGCGTTAAACTGGCAGTAATGCACTATATGGTGTTAAACTGGCAATAATGCACATAGAACTATATGGCGTTAAACTGGCGGTAATGCAGTTAGAACTATATGGCGTTAAACTGGCAGTAACCTACACAGAAGTAAATGGCATTAAACTGGCAGTAACGCAATTAAAACTATATGGCGGTAAACTGGCAGCAGTACAGTTAGAACTATGTGGTGTTAAACTGACAATAACGCACACAGAAGTAAATGGCGTTAAACTTGCAGTAATGCACTTAGAACTATATGACGTTCAACTGGCAGTAACGCACACAGAAGTAAATGCCGTTCAACTTAGTAGGTTGACACAGCAACACCTACTGATTTAAGGGCTTGGGTTAAGTGGCTCCCCTACCTACTGAGCACAATGAGAGGGCGGCACGTGTCTAGGAAGGAGGAGCCGAGCTTGTGACATCACGCTGACAGAGTGGTGAGCCAGCTGATGAGTTATACATGATCGTTTTTACATGTACTTTTCTGTAAATTTAATTTATTAGAGGGCGTTTAATAAATTGGTTGAAACGGAGAGAACTATGTAGCTGCCGTTTTGTTACATGTGGTTCGTCTGAGAAAGAGGAATATAAAGGAGTACCTATCTACAGCCCATCAGAGTACCCAAGTACCTGTTTCCTGCCCATCAGAGTACCTGCGTTTCTATCTGCAGCCTATGCCCCATAGAATATACGTTGGGGTGTTTGCTTTCCAAAATAGGGTGATTTTTTGGGTGTTTCCATTGTCCTGGTGCAGTAACGCACACAGAAGTAAATGGCGTTAAACTTGCAGTAACTCAGTCAAATAGACGGTGTTCAACCATCACTACACTGACACTATCTGAACTGTCCCTACTCTAGCTATACACTTATGTAAAGATTACTGACAGGGTCTCACTACACTGCAACTATCTGAGCTGTCCCTACTCTGTCATTCATACATACATTAGTGTATATAGAAACATAGAAACATAGAAAAGTGACGGCAGAAAAAGACTGAGTAGTCCATCGAGTCTGCCCCTTTTTATTTATTTATTATTATTATTTTTTTTTGTTTGTTTTTTTGTTTTAACAACTTTTATTTTGAATTTCAAAGAGAAATACATATGAACATACATAACTAGTTGTATTGGTATATTGGTACAATAGGTTTAGATAAAACATCATACTCTATCACAGTCACATCAC
>BLSH010462559.1:47227-67890 GCA_018402905.1 Glandirana rugosa | reverse complement strand
AGTCATATGTAAAGTCTCACTGCACTACAGTGAAACTATCTGAGCTGTCCCTACTCTAGCTGCACACTATGCAAAGCTGAATGGTCCTCCTCACTACATTCACACTACCTGTAGACTGACACTAAATTAATATTCTACACTGACCATTAACGCAAAATAGCACCGTTTAGCACACTAGCTAACTAATAGCACTGAACAGAGCCCTGTTCTATCTCTCTCAAGCCTAAATCACACTGAAAATGGCTGCCATTGAAAGAATACTTTTATACTGTGGGGCGCTATTGAGCCATGATTGGATAAAGTCATGATGACAGTGTCCAATCGTGACTCTGACAGTGCTTTGTGCCCTGATTGGCTGAAGCTTTCACTGTTTCAGCTAATCAGGGCTTGCAATGCATTGTTCAGTGCCGCATTGAATTTTGGTCGGTTCTGGGGGCCGAATTAATAGTCAAATGTCCCGTTTGTTCAGTTGTTCGCCGAACGACCGAACAGCAAAAGTTTGGCCCGAACTTATGCTCGGGCCGAACCGTTCGCCCCATCCCACTAGCTACCACATCCTCCCCCACAGTGATCAAAAAATTTAATTTCAACTTGCTTGCGGCTATAATGTATTGTCATCACCGTCCCATCATGCACCATGCGGTGACATCACAAGGAGGTGGGGCCTCCTGGTGATGTCACCAGGTGGCCCCGCCCCACGGCAATATAAGTCATTGCACAGGGCGGAGCCACCATTACAATGGGAGATTGCATGGAGTCAACATTGAAAGAAAAACAGAGAAAGAAGACAGTGGAGAAGACCTGGCAAAAGAGCAAAAAGATGGTGCAGAGGAGAAGAACCGGCAAAAGAGCAGAAAATGGCACAGAGAAGGAGAAGAACTGGCAAAAGAGCAGAAGACGGCACGGAGAGGGAGAAAACCCTGCAAAAGAGCAGAAGACCCCACAAAAGAAATAAGACCCGCAAAAGAGCAGAAGAAAGAAGACTCCGTAGGAGGGATAAGAGCCGGAGAGGGTAGAAGAGACGTGGAAGCTGCCTTAGTAAAATATTTTAAAAACTGAGTGCGCATGTGCGGGAGCTCCAGGATGGACGCCTAGCCCGGGAGCTCCGCACCTACACCCGCCTACAGCGCCCCAGGCTCCAACAACGACCACCAAGGTGCATCAGAATAGGGGGCCCTTATCTCCCAACCCCCCCACAAGCCACGGACACAGGAAGGTTATGCTGCGGCAGCCTTCAAAGTCCTCCAGCCGCATCGTGAGAGCCGCCGGGTGCACCAAGATGGCCGCGGCTGCGGCCTAACACATAGCGGCCTCAGTACAGCGTCTTCAGACCTGCAGACCCAGCTAGTCTAGCCTGGACCAACCTGCCACCACATCCTGGGAGAAGGTCAGTATAGCCTGCTGCTCCCCAAGACCCAGTTTGTTCACATTGGCAGTAATAGCTTCAGCAGGGTGGACCAAGATGGCCGCTGTCAAGGCCTAAAGGGTCCTCCGTCTCATAAGGATCTCAGGGCTCATTCCTTTTAATCCAGCAGAGACTCTAGACTATTCCTCAAGACCCCTGGGAAGCCATCAAGGCATAAACCCCCTAATTCAGAGGCACCTACAAGTTAATACAGCTTGTCACCCCACAAAGCAGACCTCCTCGCTGTTTGACAGTGAAAACCCCCCTTGAAGAGGTTGGAACAAGGGGAGGATCATAAAAAGGCATTTCATTATACGCCTGACTGCTGGCTATCACCAACAGGGCGGAAAATCCCCAGAGGTCCATATCCTCACTGTATGAAGGGCCCACAGGTCAGAAGGTCTCTTACTTTTGTTCATTGACCCTGTCCGAACCCACCCTTCCGACATGGCCACATGCGAGAGCCCACTCCCAGGAGGTATCACCAGACCATAGACCTATTCCAGCTCCTCCCACCCTCACCCTGACACCAGGGGTCAGCCAGCTACCACACCAACTTCTGCCTGCATCCCCAGCCTCCACGGAATCTCTAATACATCATACAGTGGAAGACTTTCTAATTTCCCCGGCTGGGCACCTCACAGCATGCCCACCAGAAGCTCTCAACCCCAGTCCTTCATCTCAGGATACTCCACTCAATACAGCTCCCTCTTTTGGAAGGAGTTTAGCAAACACTGCCTCAAAAATTACAGGAGACATAAAAGCAGACTTTCACATGCTGGGTTCCAGAATGGAGTCCATCGAACAAAAGTTGGACACCACTGTGGCCAGGACTAACCAAAACTCTTCTCATATTCAAGTCCTGCAGGACCAACTGGAAACTGCCCTGGCAAGAATAGACTACCTTGAGAATAGATCAAGAAGATATAACTTCAGGGTGAGAGGTCTGCCTGAATCTATCACAAAATTTTCTCCTGCCATTCAGGACTTGATTCTCTCCATAATCTCCAATGTACCTAAACACAGGCTGGAGCTGGATAGGGCACACAGAGCTTTGGGCCCACCAAGGAAGGATGGCTCTCCAAGGGACATAATAGTCAAACCACATTTTTATGCCGTCAAAGAAGAAATTATGAGAGCTGCCAGGTCTAACCCCTCTATCTCCTGCATGGGCCACCGAGTCCAGATTTTTGCAGACTTGTCTCCAACCACCATCCAAAAAAGGAGAGCCCTCAAACCACTTCTCCAAGTTTTACAACAAAAGGAACTCAAATACTGGTGGGCTTTTCCATTTGCCGTCAAATTCACCCTTAAAGGTAAAACGTTCTCCCTTTCTTCAATATCGGAAGGTGAAAAACTACTACTACATCTCAAACTAATCTCCCATGAGGCTCCAATGGATCTTACTGACCTAACTGGCTCCCATGCGAAGAGATCACTTCCTCCAAGCCCGGTCTCTCCTCTATGGACCAAGTCCAAGAGCATGAGATCTAAAGACAACAGACCACCATAACCCACAGGCTAATCCACATGATTCTGTTTCTTTACCTTATTGCTCTGCACGGTCTGTGCTCGTCTTCAAGACCTGGTTAAGCTCTTTCATGTAGCTACATGATAGCCACGGTTCTGGGGCAACGTTGCCCTATTTTTTGTTTTTCATTATCCTTGTTACCTCCACAGATACATTTAGGCTGTTATTGTTTATCTCACCATTTGATCTTTCAAGAGTCCACTACCACATTGAATTACTTCCAACATAAGGCCCTGGACTGCCATTAGGCACTTAAGATTAAAATATGCTCTCCGGAAAGGGAGCATTGAAAGGCTACTCCTTTTTCTGTCTGTGGGGTATATATGGAATATATACTATTCTGTTTGCTCTGGTTCTATAATAAGATATAGTTTAGCCAAGGGGCGGCTCGGCTGGGGTAGGTCCCCATGCACTTCCACTTAACCCCGGGACTTCCCTGGAACTCCCTGGAATAAGTTGTCTGCCCACAGTGGGCAAGATATTTCTTTCTTTCGTGTTTCCTACTTTTGGTATGTTTCCTCGCAAGAGGACAGGGACCATGGGTCGGAGAGGGTCTTTAACCCCTCGGGCACCACTCCCACAAGCTACCTATAGGAGTAAAGTGCTATGTTATGCTTTGTTTCTCTCCTTATCCTCTTTCTTTTTCTCCTCTTCTCTTACAAGGCACCTAACAATTGATCCGGTGTTCGAGACTTCCAGACCTACCTTCTGCACAGCGGGATCCCTGGATGTCCTCGGGCTCCTCGTACTAATATCAGGTTCCTCGGGGTCGGAGGTGAGTGCTACTGTTGATTCCAGTTCTGTTCTCCCCAGGCTCCATGGCTAATACCACTCATAAACATCTCACAATTGCCACTTACAATACACAGGGTCTCAGTTCCCCTATAAAAACGAGGAAAGTTTTTAACCACTACAAATCTCTTAATCTCGACATAATACTGATTCAGGAAACCCACTTCCCGTCTCGATTCACCCCTAAATTCCTCCACCCACACTTTCCCACCTTCTTCCTGGCCAAAGCAGAATCAAAATCAAAAGGAGTAGCAATACTGATCTCCAAAACATGTGACTCCCCCCCCCCCCTTTTGGAAATTAAAGACCCAGAAGGGAGATTCATCTTAATCAAAGGTACCATAGACGGAAACCTATGTACACTAGTCTCTTACTATGCCCCAAATAAAGGTCAACCAACCTTATTTAAATCTCTGTTCGACACCATTCAGCCCCATTTTGAAGGTAGAGTCATATTGGGAGGAGATTCTAACTTAGCCTTTGATCAAGGACTTGACAAATCTAGACCCCATGGGGACCAATTAACGTGCCCGTCCAGAGCGAGTCTAAAACTAGCCAAGTTACTGCATACTCTGCATATGTCGGATATCTGGAGGGAATTCAACCCACCCAAGAGAGATTTCACACACTACTCTTTCCCCCACAACTCCTACGCACGAATTGACCACCTGCTCGTATGATCTAACACAATTCCCCTAGTTATGAACTCGAGAATAGTTGACACAGTCCTCTTGGACCATTCCATAGTCCTTCTGCAGATCCAATCTGACCCGCACTGTGAGACAGGCTCAGTGGAGACTGAACGAATCATTGCTTTCCGATCCCATTAGACTTACGGAAATTGATAGTGCTCTTAAGGAATACTTCCTTTTCAACAACATAGAAGGGACCTCAGCAGAAGTCCTTTGGGCAGCACACAAAGCCTACATTAGAGGCAAAATTATACAAATGCCGGCTCAAATCAAGAAAGAGAGATCGGTGGATCTCGTTAGACTGGAAAACTCTTATACCTCATTCCAGAAGCAGCACAAGGCCCATCCCTCCAAATCCCTCTTAGCCCAACTGGACAAAGCCAGACTAGAATTAAATATGGCCTTGATGGCTAGAAAAATCAATCCGTTGGAGTGGTCAAAAATTCTAAACGCAAAATGATAAATTAGGCTCAATGCTAGCAGCAAGGCTAACTCCCCGAGAATACCGCAAAGCCCTACCCAAAATTAGAATTCCAGGTCATGGCCTCACTACTAACCCAACGAAAATTTTAGACACTTTCCACAAGTTTTACGCAGATTTATACAGTCCCCCTGTACTAAACCACAAAGACCCCCCCCAACATTTCTCGATGACGTCACACTTCCCTCCCTTACAGCAGAACACAAACAAATTCTAGAGGCAAATATCTCAGAGGAGGAGGTGCTAGGGGTCATCGAGGACCTTAAAAAGGGGTCTGCCCCTGGTCCAGACGGTCTGTCCATCCCGTACTATAAGGCCTTCGCCGCGACACTTGTTCCCCACCTTACAACATTCTTTAATTCCAAAACACAGGGCTCTCCCTTAGACTCACAGCTTAACTCTGCCTTTATCATGGTAATTCCGAAACCGGACAAGAATCCTGAGGAGGTGGGGAACTACAGACCTATATCAGTGATCAACAATGACATAAAATTTTTAACGAAAATGATGGCCAATAGGTTAGCCTCTTTTATCAAGTCTTACATACACAAAGATCAGGTAGGGTTCATCCCGGGGAGGCAGGGCCCTGACCAGATTCGTAGAGCTGTTGATCTAATTTCCATCCTACAATCTAACTGGGAGGGAGGCACTAAACAACGAGGCATGGTCTTATCGCTAGACTTGCAGAAGGCCTTTGATTCAGTATCCTGGTCTTACATTTTCGTTATTCTAGAGAAATGGGGATTTGGCCAACGCTTCTTGGGAATCATCAGGTCACTTTTTTCCTTTCCTAAGGCCCGAATAAGGCTGCAGGGGTTCTATTCGGAACCAATAGATCTAGCGAAGGGAACAAGACAATGGTGCCCTCTCTCGCCGCTCATTTTCGCTATAGCTGTCAACCTTAGCGATTGCTATTCGACAAAACCCAGATATCAAGGGGATATCTTGCGGCTCCCAGATCCACAAATGTGGTCTCTTCGCGGATGACATCCTCCTGCTCATTACGTCTCCCCATACATCTCTACCCAACTTAAATCGCACTTTAGATTCCTTTGCAGAAACTTCAGGACTAAAAGTAAACTACTCCAAATCTCAAGCAATGAACATTTCCTTACTGCCCGAAACAGTCTCTTCACTTCAACATTATTTCCCCTTCAAATGGAGCTCGACTTCAATTAAATATTTAGGCATTAACCTAACGGCTAAAATAGAAGACTTATACCCCAACAATATCCCCCCCCACATACCGTAAACTCCAGGACTACCTAAAATCCTTGTCCAGTGGCAATCTCTCTTGGATGGGTAGAATCAACGCTATTAAAATTACCCTCTTACCACGCATACTCTACCTATTCTGGGCCCTCCCGGTAGCTATCAGGAAAGACCACCTGAAATCGTTCCAGAGCAAGATCCTCAGATTCTTCTGGGGAAATGCAAGCTTCAAGTTCTCCCAAAACCCTTTATACCACCATAGGAAAAAGGGGGGGTTGGGACTTCCCAAGCAGGCAGACTAGCGCAAATATCACTGGTTTACACAAGGTCAGAGAAACCGGTTTGGATCCAGATCGAGCGACAGGCAATCCCAAATCACACTATAGACTATTTTCTCTGGACATGGCCGAAAAAAAGACCCCCTATCCTATCCCCAACTTTATCCCACTTCTTTGCCCTCTGGGACACTCTGCAAAATGCCTGGAACTAATCTCACCCCTATCCCCCCTAGCGCATATTTTTTGCAATCCGGATTTTCCCCCAGGGCTCGAAATAAAAGCATTCAAATGGTGGTTAGACAAGGGGCTGTATGGCATAGGGCATTTCTTCACTTCTTTAGGCCCCATGACTCTGGGTCATTGCATAAATAAACTGGATCTCCCAGATTTGGAGAAGTTCAGATTTCAACAAATCTCACATTTTCTTCTCCATATCTGGAAAGATAAATCTCTTCCACGTAAATTCACAACTTATGAAATGTGGTGTGGTCAAGCTACGGAGCAGAGGGGAGGCATCTCGGTAGTTTACACAGTTCTCACCCTGCCCTCGACGAAAGCCACCTACATGAATTGCTGGGAGGAGGAGCTACAATTCTTGTGGGACTTGGAGACCAAAGGTCCCATTTCCCAGCTGCCATCCGAAAGGTCTCCTGGATTATGTCTCAGGAGAAACTATCCAGCATACTTTCAGACACATCCAAGGGGTTCGAGGACACCTGGGAACCATGGGCTAAATACATTGGTGCCTCTCTTATACCAGGTCAGACCGTGTCTCCAGATACGGCTGACATACGCCATACATAGGTGCAACTATACCTACATCTCTCTCTTTCTTCTTCTCTTTATTCCCTTAGTTCTTCAATTAAGCTTTTCCTATGTACCAGTTGGGATTTCATGTCTCCTTCTCTCTGTGGTCGCGCTCAGGGTAGGATGTCGACAGGTCTGGCTCAAGACCTCAACTTTATGTATCCATATATGAGTACTGTAACGAGTCGGGTGGTGAGAACGCAACCTTTACCCACTAGGTAGGACGAATCCCCCCCCCCCTGGGCATAACCGGTTCCCTTCATGGGGCTCCTGGAGCCTGAGAGTGTGAGCTTTCCTCCCTGGCCGTCTCGGACGGTTGTTCGCCTATCTCCGCCTTTCTCAGTGCAATTATAAGCAGGAATAAAGCAAGACCGCAAATTTAATTGAGTTGACGGCAACTTCTCATGTTTAACATTCATTGTTAAGTTCTCATATGCAATGAAATATTATGTCCATGAATGCCATGCCTACTAGAGAAATTAAAATTGCTGATATCAAAAATTTGGTGGAATTAAAAGGGAGGTGTATCGCCCCCGTCCTGGACACAGATTGTTCCCAGCTGGGGTGTCTGGGGGCGGTGGGTGATACCCCTAGCCTCACAATTTGCACTTAGTTTCGACCATGGCATTCAATGAAAAATTGTTAATTTTCCCTACACACTACCACTTAAATGATTGTTATCACTGTTTTTCTCCACATGACAATCTGTCTAACGGCTTTTCTTTTTATGTCTTTGTTTTTCTTTTGTGAAAACTTTAATAAAAACTTTGAAGAGAAAACATTTTAAAAACTTGTGTTGTGTTTTTTTTTGTCCACGCTTTTTTTTAGGTGAATGGTTAGGGGTACAATGTACCTCATACTCATTTACATAGGGGGGAATAGGGTGGCCCCCTTTTTAAAGGGGGCTCCCAGATTCTGATAATCCCCCCCCCCACAGACCCCCGACAACTACCGTCCAGGGTTGTCGGGAAGAGGCCCTTGTCTTCATCAACATGGGGACAAGGTGCTTTGGGGTGGGGAGCGCAGGGTCCCCCTGCCCCAAAGCACCCACCCCTCTGATGTTGAGGGCATGTGGCCTGGTACA
This sequence comes from Glandirana rugosa, assembly GCA_018402905.1. NCBI lineage: Eukaryota > Metazoa > Chordata > Amphibia > Anura > Ranidae > Glandirana > Glandirana rugosa. The sequence goes on along the minus strand of BLSH010462559.1, from coordinate 59,608 downwards.
GTTCAGGAGGGGGGGTGCTTGCTCATCCCCCCTATCCTGTCTGATCAGGCTGCATGATCGCATATGGGTCTGGTATGGATTTTGGGAGGACCCCCAAGTCATTTTTTTTAATTTTGGCCTGAGGTTCCCCTTAAAATCCAGACCAGACCTGAAGGGCCTGGTATTGATGGAAGGGGGAACCCCCCCAAAAAAGTTGCAAAAAAATGCATGGGTCGCCCCAGGTCCATATCAGGCCCTTCAGGTCTGGTTTGGATTTTAAGGGGAACCCCGCACCAAATTTTTTTAAAAAATGGCTTGGGGTCCCCCCAAAATCCATACCAGATCCTTATCCAAGCATGCAGCCTGGCGGGTCAGGATAGGGTGGGACAAGCGAGCACCCCCCCTCCTGAACCATACCGGGCCACATGTTGATGGGGACAAGGGCCTATTCCCAACAATCCTGACCGGTCTGTGGGTGGGGGGCTTATCAGAATCTGGAAGCCCTCTTTAACAAGGGGGACCCCCTGATCCTGCCCCTTATATGAATGAGTATGGGGTACATCGTACACCTACCCATTCACCAAAAAAGCTGTGAAATGTAAAAAAGCAAGAGCTGGTTTTTGACAAATAGCTATGGGGCATGGCCATCCAATGACTTCATCCAGAGAGACAGCATCAGGAGAAGAGTGGCAGCGAGGAAGAAGACAGTGGCAGGAGAAGATGGTGGCGACAGAAGACGGTGACAGAAGATGGCAGATAGGAAGGACAGAGAACTGGGAGAAGATGGCAGCGGGAGAGAAGACACCGGGAAGAAGAAACCTGAGAGCTATTTTACAATAAAGGACTTGTCAAAAACCGTGTAGGGGTATAATGTACCCCATACTCATTCACATGGGGGGCTGGGATCTGGGGGCCCCCTTGTTAAAGGGGGCTTCTAGATTCCTATAAGTTCCCCACCCGCAGACCCAAACAACCACCAGCCAGGGTTGTTCGGAAGAGGCTCTTGTCCCCATCAACATGGGGATAAGGGGTTTTGGGGGGACCTTAAAGCACACTCCCCATGTTGAGGGCATGTGGCCTGGTATGGTTTGGGAGGGCGCTCGCTTGTCCCCCCTATCCTGACCTGCCAGGCTGCGCGCTCAGATAAGGGTCTGGAATGGATTTTGGGGGGACCCTCCACGTCATTTTTTTTTTATTTTGGTGGGGGTTCCCCTTAAAATTCATCCTGAAGGGCCTGGTATGGACTGGGGGGGACCCTACACAATTTTTTTTCTGTGATTTTTTTTTTTTTATCTATATTGCCGGGAACCCTCAATATATTACAGCCGCCTGGGGTTATGCTACCTTTCACTAGGAGTGGACTAGGCAGAACTTCAGTTCAGCTAAACGCAGACACAGCCCCTCCCAGGGGGCGGTCCTCCCTGGTATAACCCCCCCACCGGCCAGCTCAGCCTTCAGTCTTTTTCTGCCTAGTGCAAGCAATAGGACTGGGCCCCATGCTGGGAACTGTGGGTCCACAGTTTTTCTCTTTCTTCTGATGAAGACTGCAATCAAGCAGCAGGCTGGGTGACAGGCTGGATAATATAGATTCAGGGAGTCTCCCCAGCTTAGCCAACGGACCGAGCCAACCTACGCTCCGTGCTAGGTCGGCCGTGTCAGGCCCCGTTCCGTGCGGGGTGGCCTGCGGGTTGAACGTCCCACCAGCACGCTCAAGACCGGGCATCCAGGTCCGTGTCATGGGTGTTGCTCAGCCGGCAGCTCCCCCTATAGGAATGGACAGGGAGGCAGGTCTGTCTCGGGTGGGTTACCCGCTCCGCCCGTCTGGATGGGTAATTTCCCCCCTGTCCCTGGCCAGGGTTTCCCCCCATGCCCTGAGATGTCTGGAGGTGCTCCCTCCTCATCCCTATCCCCCATCCTCCACCCTGATGCCCCAGCTGCCTGTGCTGCGCTGCAGGAAACAAGAAAAAAATTTTCTCTTTCCCAGGCCCCTTCTGGGGGCCAGTTTCACAGCTGGGGGGGGCCTTGGGTGTTCCTATTCCCCCCCTGCCGCCGCTTCAGTTGCCGATTGTGCGGTGGTTGGCGCCATTTGTCGTTGGCCTGGCGCCGGCCGCATGTTGTATACGGCCGCCATTTTGCGGGAGTCGCCCGCTCAGTTTGGCCTCTAGTGTGCACGGCGGCCATTTTTGGTTGGTCGGCCGTGCATTAAAGGCTATGACTGGACGGTGGGCGGTCCCGGAGCACTTCCTGGTCTAAGCAGACATGTGGAGATGCTGGGACGGCAGCAGCCTTTTTAGGTGGTTGGTAAGGCGGACTCAGCAGCTTGAGCAGCGCTTCTCCTAGGGCAGGGTGTGAGCTACGGTCGGTCCTCCTGGGTGTAACTGCAGGGGTCCCTGTCCAGTGTGCCTGGGGTGGGGGGCGCCTACCTCCGGTGCTTAGACCCCTCTTGGGTGATGTGGGTGTCCGGTGTGGGTAGCGCAATGGTGGTTGAAGCCAGCACTTCTGCGGCGGGGACCTCCGCTGGGGCTGAGGGTGTGCTGGGACCTGAAGTTCCTCTGGCTACACTGACTCAGGTCCTGGAGTCCTTTATTTCCCGGGCAGAGTTGGGCCGTGACCGCAGAGCGGACAGGAGACGGCCGCCTCCTCCATCCCCTTCATCTGGGGGGGATTCGGACCTTGAGGGGGTCCACCAGGATGGGGACCCCCTCGAGTTGTCGGATGGGGAGCTCCAGGATTCCTCTGATGGGGAAGAAGATCTTTCAGGGCACACTGTTGCACATGAAAGGGCTTTGGTGAGCTCCTTAATCTCAGCTGTCCGGGAGACACTGAAGCTGGGGACAGCGGAGGACTCGCAAGAGTCGGCTGTGGTCTTTGGATCGCATAGGCCGGTTCGCACCCCTAAGGTGTTCCCCTTTGTACCCTTCTTTGATCAGTTTGTTTACAAAGAGTGGCAGCGTTCGCAGAGCTCTCTGCCTCTACCAAGACGGTTTGCTATACATTATACTTTTGAGGACAGTATGTCGCAGAAGTGGGTCTCTCCCAAGGTAGACCTCCCCGGTGTCCCACCTGAGCAAAGCTACCATTACTCCGGTGGAGGGCACGCCGTCTTTTAAGGATCCGGCTGACAGGAGGGCCGAGGCAGTTGCCAAGGCCATGTTTGTCTTGACTGGGTCGGCCATGCGGCCGGTGCTTGCATCAGCACTTGTGGCGCAAGCTCTGACGGAATAGGCTGTGGTGTTACAGCATGGTTTGTGCGAGGCACATGTCCCACCTGAAACCGTGGAGCTGGCTGAACAGCTCACCCAGGGGCTAGGGTATCTTTGTGATGCAGCCCTGGACATGGCTCCCATTCTATCAAAGCTATCCGCCTTCACAGTAGTGATCAGGCGTGTACTCTGGTTGAAGTGCTGGTCTGGGAACCAGGCGTCAAAGCGCTTACTGACTTTCCCTTTCAGGGAGGGCGCCTCTTCGGAACTTCTCTGGATGAGATCATCAAGGATCTCACAGGTGGGAAGAGTACCTTTCTCCCCGAGTCAAAGAGGGGTAAGGAACCTCGTCGCAGGCTCCTCGTTTTCTGCTCAGGAAAAGTTTTTCCGTGCCTCCCCATTCTGCGGGCAAGGTTGCTAAGCCCTCCAAGGCAGCTGCAGGAGGTCAGAAGCGACCATGGCAGCTTAAGTAAGAGAAGTCGGACGAGAAGCCCTCCTCCGCATGATGGGTTGCCCCCGCCCATTGCTCGGGTGGGGGGGCGCCTGCTGGAGTTCGTGGAACAGTGGACCTCTTGCATTTCAGATTCCTGGGTGTGTGAGGTGGTCTCCGCAGGGTACAAAATAGAATTCCATGCCATGCCTCCAGACAGGTTCTTTGCCTCCAATCTAAGGCTTCCCCCAGGGCAATGGTAGGCCCTGATGCGGGCCATGCAGGATCTGCTCTTCAAGGGGGTGATTGTAGCGGTACCGGCCATGGAACGCTTCCATGGTTTTTACTCCAACCTGTGTGTGGTCCCAAAGAAGGATGGGGTCAGGCCTGTCCTGGATCTGAAGGCGCTCAACGTTTATGTTTGGGCGCGGAAATTCAGGATGGAGTCAATCCGCTCAGTGGTAACGGCCCTTTACCAGGGGGACTTGCTAGAGTTCTTGGATATCAAGGATGCGTATCTGCATGTCCCCATCTGTGTCTCACACCAACGTTTTTTATGTTTCATGGTGGGCGATCAACACTACCAGTTTGTGACCTTGCCGTTCGGCCTGGCCTCGGCCCCCTGGGTTTTCACCAAACTCCTGGCCCCAGTGTTGGCTCTATTGCGACAGAGGGGCATTGCAGTTCTGGCATATCTGGACGACCTGCTTCTGCGGGCAGAGTCAGCCTCAGCTCTGAGCAACAACATAGCCATCACACTGCATGCCCTACAGGGGTTTGGATGGGTGATCAACCGTCACACCGCCTGGAGTACCTGGGTTTAACCTTGGACTCGGTCAGGGCAAAGGTTTTTCTCCCCTCAGGAAAACTGCAGTTGCTGCAGCAGGCAGTGAGGTCTCTTCTGTCAGAGAAGTGGTCCTCTGAGGTTTTTCATACCCGGTCCCTGCAGCGCTTGATTCTGCTGCAGTGGGACAAATCTCCTCTGTCCCTGGATTGCCTGGTCAAACTGGACCATGTGGCCAGGTCCTCTCTGATTTGGTGGTTAAGGGCCTCGGCCCTAAGGGAAGGGAAATCCTTCCTTCCCGTGATGTGGTCCATAGTGACCACAGATGCCAGTCTAAGTGGCGGTTGGGGGAGTCCTGGGGTTGTTGTCAACCCAGGGTCGGTGGTCTTGGGAGGAGAGTCGGCTCCTGATCAATGTGCTGGAACTTCGGGCCATCAGGCATTGTCTCTCCCATTGATCGGGTAGGTTGCAAGGGCGCCCTGTCAGTCCAGTCGGACAATGCCACGGCCGTGGCATATGTGAACCATCACAAGAAGCTCAGCAGCAGCATTGGAGGCGGCTCACATTCTGCGGTGGACAGAGCTTCAAGTGCCGACTCTCTCCGTGTACATTCCAGGCATAGAAAAATGGCAACCGGATTACCTCAGCCAACAGAGGTTGGATCAGGGAGAGCAGTCCCTGCATCCGTATGTGTTCCAACAACTTTGCCAAAAATGGGGTACTCCAGATGTAGATCTGCTGGAGTCCCGGCTCAATCAAAAGGTTCAGACCTTCGTGAGCAGAGCAAGGGATCCACTGGCGGACGCCCTTGTAGCTCCATGGAGCCAGTATCGGGTCATTTATTAATTTCCCCCTCTCAAGCTGATTCCGCATCTGTTGCGCAGGATCGAGGTGGTGGGGATTCCAACCATTCTGGTGGCTCCAGATTGGCCTCGGCGTCCGTGGTACGCCAACGTGGTGCGGATGGTGGTGGATGTTCCCTGGCGTCTCCCGCTTCACGAGGACCTTCTGTCGCAGGGCCCCATCTTGCACCCTGCTTTACCCTTTCTGGCTTTGACGGCCTGGCTATTGAATCCCAGGTCCTGAGAGATTGGGGAATTTCCGATTCGGTGATTCCCACCATGCTCAAGGCATGTAAGTGCACTTCTAGGAAGATATACCATCGCACCTGGAAGGCGTGTATCGCCTGGTGCGAAGGGGTGGGACCCCCATTCCTTTTTGGTGTCTCGGTTGCTGGCTTTTCTGCAGCAGGGCCTGGACCGTAAACTGGCGTTGAGCACTATCAAGGGCCAGGTGTCTGCCCTGGCCATCTATTTTCAGCATCCTTTGGCGACGCATTCGTTGGTTCGCACCTTTATTCAGGAGGTCCGACATGTCGCTCCCCAGGTGCGTACACCTTTGGATCCTTGGGACCTCAATCTGGTCCTTTCGGGGCTTCAGAAGCCTCCCTTTGAAAATATCAGGGAAATTTCCTTACAACTGCTTTCGCAGAAGGTGGACTTTCTGGTAGCTATCACTTCTGCCAGACGAGTGTCAGAGTTGGCGGCTCTGTCGTGTAGGTCCCCGTATCTGGTCGTACACAAGGATAAGGCGGTTTTGAGCCTGTCACCTTCCTTTTCACATTAATAAGATCATTGTCCTTCCTTCGCTGTGCCCGCGTCCATCCCATCCTAAAGATATCGCCTTGCATTCCTTGGATGTGGTTAGGGCTTTGCGGGTGTATCTGGCGAACATGGCCTCTTTTCGGAGGTCGGATGCGCTCTTTGTCGTGGTGGATGGACCACGCAAGGGCTTGGCGGCCTCTTTGGCCACCATTTTCTCGTTGGATTCGACAGACAGTGACCCGTGCATATGACTTGCGGGGTCTCGAGCCCCCCTTTCCGGTCACGGCTCACTCTACCAGGGCGTTTAGCACTTCCTGGGCATTCCGATATCAAGCGTTGGTTTCTCAAGTGTGCAGAGTGGCTACATGGTCCTCAGTGCACACCTTTACTAAGATAGATAGGACAATGTTCCCAATCGGGATTATGCGGTGCAAAAGAATAAATACCTTACAGACATTATAACATAAAAACATTGAATCTTTTATTGATTTACAACATATATTTTTTAAGAAGACAAAAATTGTATAAAACCACACAGTACAGCTGTTGACGGGCTGGTGATTCCAACATACAGGAAGGGTTTTACACTGATGGTGGTTAATCAGAGGATTATTGTGCCAACATGTTTCGCCTGGGTAGGCTTCCTCAGGGGATCTAATAGTCTGCCACCAATTGTGTGCTTAAATGAATATAAATACAAAATAATTATCCAAAAAATTCATTAATATAGTACTCCATATTATTTGACATTTTCAACACATATCCAGTCATGAGGTCATGCCCCCTCTCTCTCTCCCCCTCCCAGCCCCCTTCAGATGGACAGGTACCCAAAGACTTACCAGGATGAAACCCAAATCACCTATCTGGAGGCGTAGACTGTCCACAACCACAGGGAACCCAGCACTTCTACCATTGCAGGAGACGCATATAGTCCAAGCTGAGATAGATAGCACAAAAATAAATACCAGAAAAATGGAACCAGAGCAATTATTATAAAATACATCCAGAACCGCCAGATTGCTCAAAATTGATATATTATTTAATTTAGTGAAGTCCCGCACCTAGTAGGTGTACAGGATCATGGCACTCACCGCCTACAGATATCTATATATATTTCACAATCTGGCTTTTACTTGAAAAGAAGAAAAACAGAAAATAAACTTACATGCGTCACATGGTAGCATCAATTTTACTGGGGGCGTAAAAACCACCGCACAATCATTGAAATAGGCCTAGAGTGGATCCCTTGCAATTAAGAGCCACTCTGTTAGTAATAATAAAGAACACCAATCGCCACACCTAGAAACAAATGTATGGATAGACATGTAATCGCAGGAAATAATATGGTGAATTGAAGTTTAGTTTAATGGGGTATCAATTATAAAGGTTAGAACAATAGGGTGGAGATAAAATTATATAATATATAACTATTCAAATAAATTTGGTCTAAGTCAGAAAAAATATATATATAGTGAAGACAAGTTAACAAATTAACTTGTTACTCAAATTCACAGATGTAATAGATATCATACACCACATGAAAAAGAAACGTTGACCTGTACAGCATACCAACTATGCAAAGCAATAGTAGTCAGCGCTGAAAACGTATAAGACCAAATACATATAGAGAAGGTTCCAAACCTAACCAACCAACTACCACCATTCTACACCATTATTCTAGAAACAGAAGCCAACTGCAAACAACTTTTAATGTGCATAACATTCAATCACAAATAATGATACCTGCAATATGAATAACGTCCTCATACACCCCCAGTCTCCAGCTGACAACAGAAGCTGGAACTACCGGCTTTATGCGTCTCCCACTCGACCAGCATCTGACATCACCGGCCGAGTGCAGACGTGACCCGGAGTAGGTGCAAGCGCCGACAATCCGCATTCAGCCGCATCCCCAAGCCTCCCAGCGGCAACCAGGGCGGGGACCAGGAGCATCACCAGGCGGAGCCCAACCAGGCTCCGTGTCCCAGCCCAATGTGCGCAGCACCAAGGGGCAAGGGGCGGAGAGTCCGATACACCAATCGGTGATAGGTGGATGACAGACGTGGCAGCACATAGCCCCACAGAGGGAAGGGGGCTTGCCAGTAAATACCGGCGCCCCCTTGCATCCATACAATGGCAATGTGTGCTATGGCAGCCCAGGCAGAAGACCATGTGTACACCCCAAAAGGGGGAGGGGCATCCAGGCCAATTATCAATGGGCACAAAGCAAAGGGGAGCAACGAAGGGGAAGGAAGGGGGGAAAAAACCTAGTTCAGTGACCCCACGAAAGGATGGAAATAATAATCAAACACGTCAGTACAATGTTAAATGTTAAATGTTAAATATAAGGAAATTTAGGAACCATCAAAAAAACATATAGGATTAGCTTTAATACAGAGTCTAAGTAATATCATAACAATCCATAGCATTGTTAATGCACATTCCTAAGGATCATAAAACATTAATTGTAATTAATTGTGTCCTTTTTTTTCCCACAAATAGAGTTTTCTTTTTGTGGTATTTGATCCCCATCTGCGTCATTTCTGATTGCCGCTATAAACAAAAGAGCGACAATTTTGCAAAAAAAAATATTTCTTTCTTTTTGCTAAAATTCATATCCCAAAAAAATATAAAAAAAACATTTTTTTCATCGGTTTTGGCCGATTTATATTCTTCCTCATATTTTTGGTAAAAAAAATCGCAATTGGGTTTTCTTGATTGGTTTGCGCAAAAGTTGCCGCGTTTAGGAATGATGAAAATTAATTTATGGGGTTTTTATTTTTTTTATATTTTACTAGTAATGGCGGCGATCTGAGATTTTATTATTTTTTTTTTGGGACTGTGATATTGCAGTGGACATGTTGGACCGTTTTGACACTTTTTTTGGACCATTGGCATTTATACAGCGATCAGTGCTATGAAAATGCACTGATTACTGTGTAAATGCCATTGGAAGTGAAGGGGTTAACCTGCAGGGGGTGCTCTAGGGGGTCAACTGTGTTCCCTCAGTGTCTTCTAACTGTATAGGGGCTGGGCTGGCTGGGGGGAGGGGAATGATCATGGCTCCCACATACATGGAGCCTTGATCACATCCCTCTGTCATAACGGAGATCCGTGTTTACATACACGGACCTCTGTTCGGTCACTGCTGGGTGGTGATCGCGGGTAACCGGTGGACTTTGAGTCCACCGTACCCACTCCCTAGTCTCCCTGGAACACAGTGAACTCGCACGCTCACAATACTCATTCTCGCAGCCGCCATCAGGTGACGGTGTTTCGCGATAATTAAGTTATCCGCCATCAAGCCACGGCGGACGGTCAGCAACTGGTTAAAATCACTGCTCCTTTAACCGCTTGCCGATCGCTGGTCGGCAATTGATGGCGACAAGGTGGCTCTTTCCCGCAAAACGCCGTCATATGACGGCGGCTGTGGTATCGAGCCTAGTGAGCGCGCACGCGCCGCCGGAGGCACGCCCGCACGCTCACTGTGTTCGGGGAGGGCCAGGGAGCGGGTGCGGTGGAGTCGATCTCCGCCGGCCACCCGCGATGCCCCCCCGGAGTGAAAGACCGGAGGTCCGTGTAAGTAAACACGGACCTCCGTTCTGTGAAGGGGGAAGGGCTGTGATCACAGCCTTCCTGTACATGGAGGCTGTGACCACTTCCTTTCCCCAGCTAGGGCAGTCCCCCCACAGTTAGAACACGCCCAGGGAACACTGTTAACCCTTAGAGCGCCCCCTGCAGGTTAACCCCTTCACTGCCAATGGCATTTACACAGTAATCAGTGCATTTTTATACCACTGATCGCTGTATAAATGCCAATGGTCCCAAAAAAGTGTCAAAATGTTCCGACATGTCCGCTGAAATATCGCAGTACCGCTAAAAATCGCAGATCGCCGCCATTACTAGTAAAAAATAAAAAAAATAAAAACCCCAAAAATGAATTCTCATCATCCTAAACGCGACCACTTTTGCGCAAACCAATCAATAAACGCCGATTGCGATTTTTTTTTATCACAAATATGAGGAAGAATATAAATCGGCCAAAACCGGTGAAAAAAAATGTTTTTTTATATTTTTTTTGGATTTGTATTTTAGCAAAAAGTAAGAAATTTGGGTTTTCTTGCAAAATTGTCGCTCTTCTTTTGTTTATAGCGGCTATCAGAAATGACGCAGCGGTGATCAAATACCACCAAAAGAAAGCTATATTTGTGGGAAAAAAAGGACGCAAATTTTGTTTGGGTACAACGCCGCAGGAGCGCGCAATTGTCAGTTAAAGCGATGCAGCGCCGAATCGCAAAAAGGGCTCCGGTCCTAAAGCTGGAAATCCTTCCGGGGCTAAAGTGGTTAAAAACAATTGTTTAAAAATATGTTTTGTCTAATGAGACATGTCCTCTAGGGCAGTACCCAGGTCCCCATACACTTTTTATGGCAATGAACTTGTATACACACTTTAAATGGAGGAATTTACAATTTGCAGCTTCCAGACCGATTGACGGCCACTGTTCCCGCATATGTGAGCGGACAGGCGTCTACCCCAGCAATAGCACCCGGTTCTCTTAGCATGTGCGTCCAGTTTCACAGAGTTGAAGTCTTAATTGCCTTTAATTGGGTGTTATTTGCAGGCACTGCTGCAGCACATTTTGAAGCTATAGTAAATTACCCCCATAGTGTCGCATTTCTATATACAGTATCTCTACTATTACCTTACTGGGACTAGGGGGGACCTCACGCCGTTTTTTACTTTCTTTTTTTTTTAAATACCTGGGTGGGCAATTGCAAACGCAAGTCAATTTAAATGTGATTTGACAGTTTTTTTTTCTTTGGAAATGTAATTTTTTCTGCAGGCCCAGCTATTTAAAAAAATGAAAGAAGAAATGGCACCCCCCCCCCCCCCCCATCCATACCAGCATACCAGGCCCTTCTGGTCTGGTATAAATTTTAAGGTAACCCAGACTAAAACTAAAAAAAAAAACAGACCAGACCCCCCTGGAAACACGGGGGGGGGGTGCTTTTGGGCAGGGGGTTCTGCCCCTCCCACCTTAAAGCACAAATTGCCCCCCCTTCCTGGCTGCATGCTCCAATAAGGGCCTGGTATGAATTTTGGGGGGACCCCACGCCATTTTTTAAAAAAATTATGGCATGGGCATACCCTTAGAATCCATACCAGACCCGAAGGGCCTGGTATGGATTGGGGGACCCTATGCTGTTTTGTTTTCCAGGATTTTCTATCCCTAGCATTTTTTTATTACATTTCAGCTATCTGTGGAGAAGCTTTTCAGCTGCTTAACAACCAGCTATTCTTCACGCAGCATTTGAATCAGTTGAACATTTTTGGACAGATCTGAATCCTTCTGAAAATTTGGAATTCAGTAAATTAATAAACTAAACATAATATAATGAAAACAAAATTAAATTGAACAAAAATAAAGTTAAAATAAACGAATTCCGAAATGACACTAAACGAATTCCGAAAGGAAACAAAATTTGTAACATGATGAATATATACGAAATGAAACAAAACAAATGTTTCCGTTCTGCACATGTCTACTGCTTGTACTTCAATGAATGTATCATTTGATTTGGTCCCTTGCATTGAGCTTTCATGATGATATTCACGCAATCTGTTCCACACAGGACACAGACCTTTAGTTTATCAATTGTTTATTATATTTTTCGTATTGTAATTATTTACATGGAAATAATAAACAACATCATATTAACTTCCTGTTTGTGGCACATTAGTATATGTGAGGGGGGGAAACTTTTCAAGATGGGTGGTGACCATGGCGGCCATTTTGAAGTCGGCCATTTTGAATCCAACTTTAGAGTTGAGCGAACTTCTAGAAGTCCGGGTTCTGCTGGTTCGGCCGAACTTCGGGACAAAGTCCGGGTTCGGGTCCGGACAGAACCCGAACTTTGTCCCGGACCCCGAACCCCATTGAAATCAATGGAGACCCGGACCTTTAGGTACAAAAAATGTTGTAAAATAGTCCTGGAAGGTCCTAAAGGTCTGCAAAAGGAAGGAAATGTGGGTAAGGGTGGGACAAGTGACCTACAAAGAAATGGGGACAGGGGGAATGGGTGTAAAGGAAGGAAAACGTCTGGAAATCCTGGAAGGTCCTGATAAAATGTTGTAAAAAACATGGATTTCCAGGCCCAGAGGTAACTAAAGTTACCCCAAGCCCCAGGCCCTGTTTCAAGCCCAAGACAGGCCTGGGCTTGGGCCTGAAACAGGGCTTCAAGCCGGCTTGGTCGTCTTGGGCCTGAAGATCTTCAAGCGAGTTGAGATTTCAACCTAAGTTTTACCGGCTGAAGTTTTACCGGCGGTACCAGTGGTGGGTAGAACTTTTCAAAGGGGGGGAGTGTATATGATTACACGGT
>BLSH010462559.1:36085-46696 GCA_018402905.1 Glandirana rugosa | reverse complement strand
CTCTTCACACACAGTTTCCAGATGTTTTCAGAACAGTGATATCATATCAGTGATATGATATCACTGTTCTGAAAACATCTGGAAACTGTGTGTGAAGAGCGAAACCATATGCATGCTCTCCTGCAGTAGCTGGAGTTTGTAAGGGTGCCATTTGTGAGTAGCTAATATCCGCCGAAGGGATGTTCGACTAATGCCACTCTCCAGTGACATGTGGCGAGCGCTACGCTGTGGGCTCTTGCTGAACGAAGCTAGGTCAGCCACTGATGGCTTCATTAGTGACAGATTTCATGCGTCCACATTTTGGCAAATCAAACACTGAACCAGTTTCACATGGGACATGGGTGGTCTCGTAGGCTGTCTTGCATTGAAATCTGCTGCAATGACCCGGTTCCTGCGTTCACCAGACATCAACGCAATTTCTATCCGCTCCGCACGTGTTAACCTCGGCGACATGTCAATGGCTGTAAACAAAGAGAAATTTGTAAATAACTCATGAAAGAATAAAGTTACGTTAAAACCAAGCACACCATTGTTTTTCTTGTGAAATTCCCAATAAGTTTGATGTGTCACATGACCCTCTTCCTATTGAAAAAACAAAAGTTGGATAGAGTTGAGCGAACCCGGACTGTAAAGTTCGGGTCCGTACCGAACTTTGGGGTGTCCGGGACCCGGACCCGGACTTTTCAAAAAAAGTCCGGGTTTGGGTCCGGGGTTCTGGTAATTTTAATGAAAAATCTTAAAAATGCTGTAAAAAAGCCCAGGAAGGTCCTAGGGGTCTGCAAAAGGAAGGAAAATGTGGGTAAGGGTGGGACAAGTGCCCTACAAAGAAATGGGGACAGGGAAATAACTTTAAATATTTTTAAAAAAATAAAAACATAAAAAATGCAAAAATGGAGATCATCTTCAAAATGGGTCTGAAAAGTATTAATTAACATTAGAGGCCATAGAACTGTTCTAAAATCATCTTCAAACTGTTCTGCAAAATGTGTGTATCACTTTAAATGAAACCGTCAATCATTATTTGGCATTCAAATAGTGGCAGTGCTGAAAATTGAAAATTGGTCAGGGCAGGAGGGGGGTTTAAGTGCCCAGTAAGAAAGTGGTTAAAAATACTAAACACTCCATTATTACTGAGGAGGTGAACTTTAAATGGTATTTAATACAGTTACTGTCAACAAAAAACAAACTCAGTTTGATCATATAGCCCTTCCAGATGTCATTAGTGATTCCACAGCAGAGGGTATGGTTTGAGCCCAGCTTTCCCTGTAGCCAAATGAACAATGACTTTCAGTCAGTGAAGTGAACAGCCTCAGATGATACAAAGGGGTTAAACAAATCTCCCTACATACGTTTTATGGTGGGGATGGTGTGTTCAGGGTGTATATCTGCTATGTTAAGCTTTATATATTTTTTAGAAAGTTCAGCTCACGTTAGGAGATTTTCTCTTCCTGGTTAGCACTGCAGTGAAGCCTGGGCATACAGCCAAGACAGCTTATTGGAGGAAAGGCACACACCCCCTTTCCTCATAGGTAGAGACTTTCAGCACTGTTCGTTGAATTGTTCAGCACTGTGCTAATCTATTTATAGCATCCTCCCCAACACAAAACTCTGGCTGCTTTTATCACGTTATAAAGAATTTGTCAGAATTCCTCAGGCTGATAACAGAAGAAAAGGGCAGGAGACAGCTACGGGACACAGTGCTTTGAAGAGAGATAAGAAAACACTGCAGGTATATGTGCCCAGCTCAAATTTCATGAATTGGGTTTACATCCACTTTAAGTGTATGCATAAAAAATGGCTAGGTGCTACTTGGGTTCTGTGCAAGCAGCTTCCCTCTTCACACAGAACAAAGAAGTATGGCACCCCCACCATTCATAGAATGCCTATTTTTTCAATAAATACATTGTGTTCTCTGTTTGGACAATGTGAGAAGAGTGATGTCACTACCCATCCTCTTGGTTGCATAATGTAAAATTGTATATTGGTTTACGTTGTTGTTGATTCTTTTGTTTGGGGTGTCACCATCTGTTCTTGCTACTGAAATGTTGCCCTTTAATACATAAACTGCCTTATTCCCATTTATTACAAGCATTGCTTCATACCTATTTGTGAAATTATTAGGTCCTCCTATCTTAAAATTTTTGTACAATGGAGAGGCATGCGCAGCGCTGACTGAGGCAGACATGTCCCGCTGAAGCTCTGCAATTCTCGCAGCCACACAGCCCTATAAGTCACCCGTCCGGCTTAAAACAGATACCGCCTGAACTACTTACCGACACGGAGGTACAGTAACTACATTATGGTATTTATATGTTCTGCAAGTGAGTAGTGTCAATCTGGTACCACCACCAATCCCTGAAGGTAATACCAATTGAAGATGGATGGGACTTTCAAAAAAAACACCTGTCAGAGACATTTCTGACCTGGTCTTGGGAGCGTTATGAGTGATTGGAGGTACCCCCCCCCTTTGGTATATGACGGTAGATCCCGTTGTTTGAGGCCATGCAAGCTATATTGACTGCTGTCTAATACTGCTGCCTACCTTGGATCACTATATGGAATCAGTGTAAGGCAGACTGAAAAACATTGTGCTCTATTGTGAAGTGGTGGGGAGGATTCTCTGGCATTCACCCTCCTTTCCTCTTGCTCCCATTGACTTGATAGAACTCATCCTGGATCATTTAATATACAGCAAGGCTGTATGACAGGGTTCAGCAAAATTCCTCTAAGCGCACTCGTCTCAACTCTCCAGACAAGGGCATTGCTGATACAATGGACTGACTGATGTTTAATGCTATAATTCCTTTGCTCTCCTAATTTTTTACCTCATAAATCATATGCTATCTGCTATTTGCTAATTAACCATTTATTTTCTCACTCCTTTTATTTAAAAACCTTTTGGGTACAGGAATACATGCTGATATTACTACTTACAAACTGTCATTCGTAATATCAGCTTATAATGTGAATTATTAGAGTTAAACTCTTTACTTACCCACCTAGCAGAAAATATGCTATTTGTGTTTATATATGTAATTTCTACTCTCCAGACAATGATTAATTTATCTTTAAGGCTTGCTATACATGATACAATTTTCTGTGCAATTTTCTTTGGATTTGCCTTTAACCGCTTGCCGACCGCTGGTCGGCAAATGACGGCGACAGAATGGCTCTGTAATGCAAATCGCCGTCATACGACGGCGGGCGCGATACAGAGCCATTGTGAGCGCGCGCGCGCCCACTGTGTTCGGGGGGGGCCAGGGAGCGGGTGCGGCGGCTTCGATTGAGCGGAGGTCCGTGTAAGTAAACACGGACCTCCGCTCTGTGTGAGGGGGAAGGGAAGTGATCACAGCCTTCTCGTACATGAAGGCTGTGACCACTTCCTTTCCCCAGCTAGGCAAGTCCCCCCACAGTAAGAACACGCCCAGGGAACACAGTTAACCCTTAGCGCGCCCCCTGCAGGTTAACCCCTTCACTGCCAATGGCATTTACACAGTAATCAGTGCATTTTTATAGCACTGATCGCTGTATAAATGCCAATGGTCCCAAAAAAGTGTCAAAATGGTCCGCCATGTCCGCTGAAATATTGCAGTACCGCAAAAAATCGCAGATCGCCGCCATTTTTAGTAAAAAATAAAAAAAATTAAAAACCCCAAAAATGAATTCTCATCATCCGTAAACGCGACCACTTTTGCGCAAACCAATCAATAAACGCCGATTGCGGTTTTTTTTATCGCAAATATGAGGAAGAATATAAATCGCCCAAAAACGGTGAAAAAAAATGTTTTTTTATATATTTTTTTGGATTTGTATTTTAGGAAAAAGTAAGAAATTTGGGTTTTTTTGCAAAATTGTTGCTCTTCTTTTGTTTATAGCGGCGATCAGAAATGACGCAGAGGGGATCAAATAGCACCAAAAGAAAGCTCTATTTGTGGGAAAAAAAGGACGCAAATTTCGTTTGGGTACAACGTCGCACGACCGCGCAATTGTCAGTTAAAGCGACGCAGCGCCAAATCGCAAAAAGGGCTCCGGTCCTAAAGCTGGAAATCCTTCCGGTCCTTAAGTGGTTAACTATGTAGTGCAAGGGCCTGTTGAATAAAATTGAAAATGTTGTTTAGTTTTGACCTCATATTATATGGTTTGTGGTAGATATATGGGAGGATTGTACAAGAGGATTGGACATGTATGGCCAGCCTTACTTTCTTTAATCCCCTGATTCTGAATCTCAGAAACAACTTGCCATTTGCTGTTATTTATTTACTTATTCTCTTATAACTTATTTTGGATACATTATTACCTGCTGGTATTGCCACTTCTATTCAGTCTTTCTTAGTATTTGATTAGATCTTGATTAGAACTAGTAGTATTAGAATTATATTTCTCCCTTAACATATAGGAGAAAGTATGCTACCTATGTTTTATATACATAATCCTCTTAATAAGCTCCCTTCTTTCTCTCCCTCCCCCTCCTACTTTCCTATGTTTAACATGTTGAACAGTTTGGGTGTCACTATACTTTATTTTTGCATTTACAAACTATGGCTGTTGTCTCGAGAGTCAGTCACTGCTCTCTCCACTTTCCTATCCTAGGAAACGCCTCCTAACCCCTCTTTCTTTTTTTGTTAGGGGACCTTCCTGGATACATATTTGGCCTCTGGATTTGTGCTTTTGCGCATCCAGCACGCCGAGTCTTTCTCTTTTGATTGAATGAGTTTGATATTAACTGATAATATGCTCTCTACTTCTGTCTCTTTTTCTATTAATAATCTATTATTCTTCTTCAGACTTTTTTCTCTTCCCAGGATGAGTGTGATTATCAAATTTGTTAAAGCAATTGATTACTATGCATTTTTTCTGGTTTTCCAATGGCCCCCTTGAAAGTACTTACATTAAATGTACAGGGCCTTAATATACCGCAAAAGCGTACTAAAGTTTTTCAATAATTGGCATCATCAAAATCCCATATTGTATGTCTCCAAGAGAGCCATTTTACAAAATCAACAACCCCCAAATATTTTGGCTCCTCCTACCCCCAGGTTTTTACAGCCTCAGCCAACACTAAACAAAGTGGAGGATTGGTGGCATTCAATCACACTATGCCTTTTTCTCTTCAAACTGAGATCAAAGACCTGGCAGGGCGATACCTCATACTTACAGGACATTTGTCTGACTCTCCAATCACAAAAGTATCCTATTATGCTCCAAATAAGTCTCCAACGTCCTTCCTTTCCCACTTATTCCAGGTGGTTGACACTCATAAACTGGACACACTTTTAATATGTGGAGACTCAAATCAAGTCCTTTATCCCTTTTTGGACAAATCTCCAACCCCTACTGCCTCCACTACTCGGGCTCGCACATTAAATTAACTACTTCAACAATATTCTTAGACTCTTGGCGAGAAACAAATCCTGCAAAGCGTCAATACACCTTCTATTTTAATCCCCATAAAACATTTTATTGAATATATCATATTTTAATCAATATAGGTTTAACCCCTGAACTACTTTCCTCATCTATTGTCCCTTTTACATGGACAGATCATTGTGCAGTACTAACCACTCTCATTTCGCCAATTCCCACAGCACGTGATCCTACGTGGCATATTAATGACACGATTCTATCCCATCCATCACATTCTGCAGATCTAGAAATGGGATTGAAAGATTACTTGAGTACTAATGCGACTCCTGATATTTCTCCATTAACACTCTGGGAAGCGCATAAACCTGTCCTCTGTGGGATTTGTATTTGCCAGGCTGCTTTTCTCAAAAAAGAAAGACGCTTATTACAGCAAAAACTAGAATTAGAATTTAATTCTTCTGATACACTCTTCCAAACAAATCTCACCTCCAGGGCCAAATTGCAATTGGATAAAGTGCGTCTTGACTTAGATCTTTTTCTTTCAGATTCTGCTGAAAAATGCCTAAATAAAACAAGACATTTGTTTTATTCTAAAGCCAATAAACCAACTATACTCCTAGCACGAGCTCTTAAGAAGCTAAATCACCCCTCCAAACCAATTCGTCTGAAACTAACTCAGGATATATATTCTAATAATCCAGTAAAAATTCTCAAAGCTTTTCATAAACACCTTGCTTCCTTATACAAGAAACAAGATCAATTAGATTAGGCCTCAACAGACTTCTTTTTTTCACATATCACTCTCCCAACTATTCCCTTAGCCTACCGCAACAATCTTGAATCTCCTATTACTACTGACAAATTATTATTTGCTATTAAATCTCTTATATTAAATAAGTGCCCTGGTCCATATGGCTTTTCAGCCTTATTACAAGAATTTTTCACATATTCTTGCCCCAGCCCTAACAAAAGCTCTCAATTCCCTTCTTGATGGACACTCCTTTAGACCTGAAACCTTAACTGGTTCATCAGCACTCTGATAAAACATCTTGTTCAAATTTAGGCCTATCTCCTTACTCAATTTAGACACAAAAGTCCTAGCAAAAGTTTTAGCAACCCATCTAAATAATATAATAGGTACTTTAATTGAGACCAAGCTGGGTTCATTCCAAAGTGCCAAGCGGGAGACAACATACATAGGGCAATGCTACTAATGCATTCTGCTAAGAAAAGACAAATCCCACTCTGCTTTATATAATTGGATATCAAAAAAGCATTTGATGCGGTATCATGGCCTTACCTACGTTCTGTCCTACAAAAATGGGGATTTGGTCCCCATTTCCTCAGCTGGATCTCATCACTATATGATAACCTCAAAGCCTATGTAAAATATGCTGGTTATAAATCAAATGAATTAAACATTAATAGAGGGACTAGACAGGGATACCCGTTGTCCCTGCTTTTATTCGCTTTACTTATCGAACCTTTAGCTCAGTCAATTCGCGCAGACCCATCAATAAAAGGTGTTGAAACTTTTATCAAAGCAGCCCCTTCCACAAACATATTCTGACTTGCAGATCATACACCTACATAAAACTCATCCAAACTTATCTTAGAGTACACAAAGACTCATGGAACTACATGTCAGACAGTTTTAATAAACCAAAAGGTCTAGCATGGTTCTATAAAATACTACAATATAAACGAAAAGACTCAAACATCTAGTATGCACACATGGGAAAGAGAACTCAACTCGTCGTTTACGCTACAACAATGGCAAGAAGCTATACAATCACATTATAAGTTTTCCCACTGTGTTAACCAGAATTTGCTAAAGATACTATTTAACCCCAATGAGATTATCACAAATCTACCCAACAGAACCCCAACAGTGTTGGAGGGGTTGTGGGGGGAAAGGTGATATCTTGCATATCCTCTGGAGTTGTAAAGCCCTTCAAAGTTTTTGGAAACAAGTATTCTCATTAATAGCAACAATAACAGGTATTATCATACGCCCCTCCCCATGCAGAGCACTGCTCAATCTTGACATACACAAAGCCCCCAAAACATACAGACCACTCATTACTCACATATTTATTGCGGCAAGATTAACTATATCCTCAAAATCCAAAAGGGGACTTCCTGAATATTGTGCCACCGTCCCAGGAATAATAGAACAAGAATTGTGAGTAACCCCACACACACAGTGGACGTTTTCAATGGGCACACCACGAGATAACACCAAGTATTATAAAAATATACAAAGTTTATTTATTTGAGACATACATAAAAAAGGATTCCCAAAAGGATGGGTGCATCCCATACAACAATAAAATCAGATTATTTCATGTCTTGGAGAACCTAGTTAGGAACTATATCACATGATACATTTGTACCTAGACCTTAACAGTTATCAGTATAGAATACCAACAACAACCATGGTGTGTACACACACACAAATGTGGAAGTCTACGCGTTTCGCTGTGAGCTTCCTCAGGACCCCATTCATAACATGGCTGTGAGCTGCCAAAGTAGCTAATAGTCGAAAAAATACAAAAAGCAAAAAAACAATACTTCATTAATAATATGTAATATTGCAACACACGTCAAATGCAATTATTTTATTCTTAAATGTGTATATATAACCCTCATATTTCGGTGCTTACATATGACTCAGTGCGATCCAGAGCGGCACTCAGGGGGGCGGACACAGGGGATTTCAAAAAATTATTAATGAAGTATTGTTTTTTTGCTTTTTGTATTTTTTCGACTTTTTTGTATCTGCAAATTTAATAAAAACTAATTGAACAAATAAAAGGTGTTGAGTTAGCTGGACATCAGCATAAAATGTGTCTATTCGCTGATGGCATATTAATCTTTGTCTTCCCCGCATATTTCTGCCCCCAACCTTATTCAAAAGCTAGATCACTTTGCTCATATATCTGGACTAATCATTAATCCCCAAAAATCGAAGGCATTAAATATTTCCCTTCCTCCGCCAGTATTGCAACAAGCACAATTATCTCTCCCTTTTTCATGGTCTACTACCAAACTTCCTTATCTAGGTATTAACCTCGTACCTAATCTCTGACCTTTTTTCAGTGAATTTCCCCCCTTTATTACGCCAAATTAATAACCTATTTACACACTGGTCCTCTCTTCCTTTATCCTGGATAGGTAGAATCAATGTTATTAAAATGACTATATTGCCTAAAATCCTCTTTTCGGGTTTTGCCCATCTCTGTTCCAACATATTATTTAAGACTACTACAAACTAAAATGGAAAAATTTGTTTGGGGTTCTATAAAACCTTGAATACCTAAACATACTCTTTACCTCCTAAAGACAAGGTGGCCTCGGATTCCCTAATCTGTTCTCTTATTATCATGCAGCTATTTTAGCACCATTAACTAAATACCATGCAACCAATGAGATTCCACTATGGGTATCTCTTGAATCCGTAGATTGTGACCCGTTGACTATATCCAATTTAATTTGGTTACGCCCTGTAGATCGGAAGAAGCTCATTAATCCGATAACTAAACATACTCTTAACATTCGGGACAAATATAAAACAGATTTTGGCTTACAATCTCCACATATACCACTCCTATCATTTATCAAAAATCCTCTTTTTTTTTATATGCAGCCTGGACTTTTCCTAACTCCTTTAAAGCATGGGTTTCCTCAAACTTAACCCGACTACGTGATTTCACATCTTTCTCCTCCTTTGCAGCATTTCCTGATCTTTGTAAAAGTCATAGTCTTCCAAACTCAGAACTTTTTCGATTTCTTCAAAGTAAAAACTTTCTACATTTTAGGAAATCATTCCTTTGATAAATTAACGTGTTTTGAACATATATGCAAACACGATCCCCATACGAAAGGACTTATTTCATTTCTCTATGCCTAACTCATTACAGCTGCTGATTCAAAGTCGCCTTCATATGTGACTAAGTGGGAGTCTGATCTTGGAATTACGTTGGAAAAAACTGACTGGGACATATGAATTACTACTAAATCTTCCTCACAAAATGTTATTGCATTAGAGACCAACTATAAAGCACTAATGCGCTGGTACCTGGTACCTACCAGAATTGCGAAGTTTGCCCACAATTCTTCTCCATTTTGTTTTTGAGGCTGTAAAGAACCTGGTTCACATCTATATATATGGTAGGGCTGTCAAATAGTTCAAAGGTTTTGGGAAAATGTGTTTTTCATGATTTCTACACTATTTGCTGTAACTATCTCTCCGGATCCATCTATAGCGCGTTTAAATCTGAAATCGACAAATCTTACGCTTAATTAGTTTAAACTTCTTCTACAAGTTACAGCAGCGGCAAAACAAAAAATCGCTAAAGCCTGGAAATCACCAACTCTAGCAATATCTGAAACTAAGCATAGAATAAATCAAGCAATGATTCATGCCAAGACAGATGCTATTGCTCAAGACAAAATATGTAATTTCCAAAAAATATGGCTCCCTTGGGTGACCCATTTTTTACCTTCCAATTTTGATGACTCCCTGCTGATGCCTTGGTAAATTTCGCCCATATACGGTAACCCCCATGAAACATTTTAAGCCTCCTGCCATGGTTCATCCCGGGAATTTCTCTAATCTTCTTTACTATATCTCTTCTCTCTCTCTCTCTCTCTCTCTATATATATATATATATATATATTTACTACTCTCCTCTTCTCTTCTTTTCTCTCCTTTCCTATCCTTTCCTTTCATTCCTTTTCCTTGCTTTCTTCTGCTCTAAGCGCAGAACCTCAGTCTACTTTTCATAATTTTTACAACAATTTTTACTTAGACTCCAGTTTAAGATACAACAATATCAACTATTTTCTTGAGTTATATGCGCTTAACCTCCCTGGCGGTATTCCCGAGTGTGGCTCGGGGTGGAATTTCAGTACCAAGAGCGGTAACCCCGAGCCACACTCGGGATTGCATCGCTGGATCCAGGCAATGTTGGCGCCCTCCTGTAGCGACCTAGGTCCCCTGTTCCATTCATTGTAACGGACCTAGGTCGCTACGTTAGGGCTCACACCGAGCCCCAATGGCGAGAACCATGACTTTAAGGTGGGGCTCGGTGTGAGCCCTTATGGCGGTCCCTCCAATTCGCGTATATTGAGTTCTTTTATCAACTATAACAACATAGAATTTGACCTCAGATTCATTTTTAACAACATTTTTAATACTTTTCATCTGACTCCAAGACGCGAATCTCGTCTTCTTTCGTTCCT
>BLSH010462558.1:762319-773455 GCA_018402905.1 Glandirana rugosa | reverse complement strand
GGTACTCTGGAACTCTGATGGGCAGGTGACAGGTACTCGGGTACTCTGATGGGCAGGTGACAGGTACTCGGGTACTCTGATGGGCTGGTGACAGGTACTCTGGTACTCTGGTGGGCAGGTGATACGTACTCGGGTACTCTGATGGGCTGGTGACAGGTACTCGGGTACTCTGATGGGCAGGTGACAGGTACTCGGCTACTCTGATGGGCAGGTGACAGGTACTCGGGTACTCTGATGGTCTGGTGACAGGTACTCGAGTACTCTGATGGTCTGGTGATAGGTACTCGGGTACTTTGATGGGTTGGTGACAGGTACTCGGGTACTCAGATGGGATGGTGACAGGTACTCGGGTACTCTGATGGACATCTGACAGGTACTCGGGTACTCAGATGGACAGGTGACAGGTACTCTGATGGACAGGTGACAGGTACTCTGATGGGCTGTGACAGGTACTTTGATGGGGTGGTGACAGGTCCTTGGGTACTTTGATAGGTTGGTGACAGGTACTCGGGTACTCAGATGGGATGGTGACAGGTACTCGGGTACTCTGATGGACAGCTGACAGGTACTCGGGTACTCAGATGGACAGGTGACAGGTACTCTGATGGACAGGTGACAGGTACTCTGATGGGCTGTGACAGGTACTTTGATGGGGTGGTGACAGGTCCTCTTTATTGGGGGGGTGACCAGTGTGCTTGGTGTACAGTAGGTGGTAACAAGCTGTTACCGCAATCTCCCTGTCACACACTATAGGTGTGTGACAGGGTGAACCGCGGTAACAGCTCGTTACCGCGGTTTGTTTACATCACATGACCGGCTGTGATTGACGTTGACATTCTATTGGCTCTTTACACTGATCGGAGCTGGGCTTTGTCTGAGGGACAAGTCTCAGCCCCGATGGCCGCGCTGCACGCCCCCGGGGGCGAGCACGAGCAGCGTGCATGGGGAGGTCGGTAGTGACCGGCTGTGATTGGACACAGCCGGTCACGTGGTAAAGAGCCAATTTTATTGGCTCTTTATCCCGATCGGGGGGGACACGAACCCCCGGCACACGATCGATCCATGATCGTCACTCTGTGGGCCCCCAGGGGCCCGCAGTAGCAGCGAGAAGCGGCCGACTACATATGACGTCAGCCCGGATCGATGAGAGGTTCCTACCGATGTCATTTCACAATGACTCGGTAAGGAACAGGTTAAGTGGTTAAACTAATTTACAACAGCAGGTCCCGTTCCTGCGTCCAACAAGAGTAACTGCAAGGAGTTACAGTGTTCTGGCACCGCCAACAACCAAGGCCCAATTTTTCGCCCCCTGTTTGACTGGGGGCTTTCGTCACAATTTGTAAACTAATTTACAACATCAGGCCCAGTTCCTCTGTCCAACAAGAGTAACTTCAAGGGGTTACAGTGTTCTGGCACCGTCAGCTTTCAAGGCCCAAATTTTCACCACCTGTTTGGGGGATTTTATCACATTTTTTTAACTAATTTACAACAGCAGGGCCCAATCCAAAATTTAAAAAAAATGATGTGCGGTTCCCCCCAAAATCCAAACCAGGCCCTTCAGGTCTGGTATGGCATTTAAGGGGAACCCTGTGTCAAATGTTTTAAAAAAAATGATGTGCAGTTCCCCCCGAAATCCCTTCAGGTCTGGTATGGATTTTAAGGGGAACATCATGCCAAAAAAAAAAAACGCGTGGGGCCCCCCCCCCAAAATCCAAACCAGACCCTTATCTGAGCGCGCAGCCCTGGCATGACAGGAGGGGGTGGGGATGAGCGAGCGCCCCCCCTGAACCATACCAGGCCACATGCCCTCAACATGGGGAGGATGCTTTAAGGTTGCCCCCAAAGCACCTTGTCCCCATGATGATGAGAAGGGCCTCATCCCCACAACCCTGGCCGGGGGCTTATCAGAATCTGGAAGCCCCCTTTAATAAGCCCGGTCCTTCTTCTGGTCTTCTGCTTCTTCTTTTAGTCTTCTTGCTTCCTCTCTTCATCTTCAATCTTCAATTTTCACCTTCTTTTTTCTTTCGCCGCCGCCGCTCTCTCTGCTGCTGCAGTCCGGCCTTTGCGTGTCTTGCCGAATGGGCGGTCTTCGCGATGACAGTACTTTTATAAGAAGGGACAGGGGCCCTTTAGAAGACTAAAGGAAGAAGCAGAAGACCAGAAGAAGGACCGGACCAGGAGAAGATGGAGGAAGAAAGAAGACAGAAGAAAGAGCTATTTTACAAAATAAAGGACTTGTCAAATACTGCCTCTTGTTTTTTTTACACTACACTCCTTTTTTGGTGAATAGGTAGGGGGGTGCCCCAAACCTATTCACATAGGGGGGCTGGGATCTGGGGCCCAGTGACGTAACTGAGTGAACCCACCCCCTTCTGACATCATGTGATGTCAGAGGGGGCGGCTCACCTGAAGGGCCTGGTTTGGATTTTGGGGGGAACCGCACATAATTTTTTTTTTAATTTTGGCATGGGCCCTGCTGTTGTTAATTAGTTAAAACGTTGTGATAAAATCCCCTAGTCAAACAGGTGGCGAAAAATTGGGCCTTGGGTGGTTACAGTGCCAGAACACTGTAACCCATTGCAGTTACTCTTGTTGGACGGAGGAACTGGGCCTAATGTTGTAAATTAGTTCACAAATTGTGACGAAAGCCCCCAGTCAAAAAGGTGGCCAAAAATTGGGCCTTGGGTGTTGGTGGTGCCAGAACACTGTAACCCCTTGCAGTTACTCTTGTTGGACAGAGGAACTGGGCCTGATGTTGTAAATTAGTTTACAAATTGTGATGAAAGCCCCAATCAGACAGGTGGCAAATAATTCAGCCTTGGGTGCTGACGGTGCAAGAACACTGTAACCCCTTGCAGTTACTCTTGTTGGATGGAGGAACTGGGCTTTTTGTTGTAAATGATTTGAAAAATTGTTAAGGCATGCCCCTGTAAGTCAGGTGCAGAAAAATTGTGCCTTGTGTGTTGGTGGTGCCCTAAATACAAAATATAGTTATAGATTATGGACAGGAAGAATAGGAGCAGTGGCAGTCTTCAAGGGATCCCAGATACCTAGCAAATTTAATCAGTTGCATCAGCATCAGGTGCTTGATAGCTGCTGATCCAGGACTGATTCGTTTTTATAAATGTGAGCTTATCACTGGGACAGTGTCACTGATGCATGCATTGTCACTGCTCACCGTCCTTGTGGCCTCCTCAAATGGTGACGGAACAGTGCATGCATCCTTGATCATTAGCCACTGATGTGGCAAAAAAAAGCCAAGCTCCCCTGAGCCTGTCCTGGTGCCATGCTCACAGAGGTACTCATTGATGGCCCTCTTCTGTGCGTGCAGCCACTGCAGCATTGCCAATGTTGAGTTCCACCTAATGGGCATATCACAAATGAGGCGGTTGTTGTGCAGGTTGAATTCCCGCTGGATGTTAGCCAGCCGGGCACTGGCATTGTATGAACACCAGAAATGACCACAGACTTTTCTGGCCTGCCTCAGGACATCTGTTAAGCCTGGGTACCTGGTCAAGAAACGCTGCACCACCAAATTCAAGATATGTGCCAAGCATGGAACATATGTCAATTGTCCCAGTTGGATGGCAGAGAGAAGGTTGGTGCCATTGTCGCATACAACCATTTCTGGCTCAAGCTGCCATGGCTTCAACCACCTCTGAGCCTGCCCCCGCAGAGCTGAAAGAATCTCTTCCCCAGTGTGGCTCCTGTCCCCAAGACAGACTAACTCAAGCACCGCATGTCATCTTTTAAACTGACTGCTTGCATAGCCCCTTGAACGCTTAGGGAGCACTGCAGGTTCAGAGGACAATTCTGCAGAAGAGGGCACAGAGATAGAGGAAGGAGGGGGTGGAGGAGGCAGATGTGGAAAAATCACCACCAGCTTTTTGAAGGCGTGGTGGTGGAACTATTTCCAAAACTGAACCCTGTCCTGCATCCTTCCCAGCTGCCAGCAGAGTTACCCAGTGCACCGTGTACCTGACCGTGCCTGCTGGACCATGAGTCAGCGGTAATATGAAGCCATCATGGCTTCCGAACGTCTCCTCCTTTATTATATACACAAACCGCCGGTTTGTATATATAATAACGGAGGAGACATTCGGAAGCCACCTGACCCCTGATGATGTCAGTTTAACTTGACAAAACACCGTTGGGCAACGCGACGAACGAACATCACTTCCGCTCGTTTGGAACACAGGGGGAGAGCTTGATGCGTCCCCTGTCTTTGGATTTTAAAATTTAAATCAATCAATAAATGCCTTAATTTACTTCACTATGCAAACCTCCTTGCTTCTTTGCATGAGCTGAATGGACCTCATACTGCAGAGCAGCTAAACACCTACTTGCCCACAAGCGCTTTTGATCTCTGTGATGGGGATCACAGAGGTCTGGTAAGTAGGCATTTTTGCTATTTTCACTGGTGGAGGATTGCACCATCACTCAATTTCACCTGAGACCTGGATATTGGAGTTTTGGGAATCCATTGGGGATTGCAAAGTCATCCAAAATTCTTTTGCATTTTTCTTGCGTTTTTTTTGCATTTTTTGTATTTTTTTATTTTTTGCATTTTTCTGCATTTTTTGAACTATTTGGTATTCACCTTTGTTCAAAGGATTTACCTTGTCAATGTGCACACCGGACTTGAATAACAGTTTGTTTATTTTGCATATTCATGTTATCTGGTATTCATCGAAAGTTTGCCAATTTGCACACTGAACTCACATTTGTTTTTCCTGTCCTTCTGACCCGGGCCAGTGTTATTGATGCACCTTATTAGTATGTAAGCACATAAGCACTTATATTGATCTAAGTATTGATTAATCTTCATGCACTTTCAAGTGGTATGCAATTTTATTGTTATGCAAAGTGTTGTTTCCATACTTTAGTGGTTAGGGTAATTAGCGCGGTTTATTTTATACATTATTAAATGTATATATTTGAAGACAATACGTCAAGTAGTGTGCTATATAACGTACTTCCCCAAATGCACCGATTATATAGTGCACGCGCAATACACTGTGTGTATAAAGTATCTCACAAAAGTGATTACACCACTCACATTTTTGTAAATCATTTATTATATCTTTTCATGTGACAACACTGAGGAAATGACGCTTTGCTACAATGTAAAGTAGTGAGCATACAGCTTGTATTGCAGAGTAAATTTGCTGTCCCCTCAAAATAACTCAACATACAGCCATTAATATCTAAGTACCCCTTAAGTGAAAATGTCCAATTTGGGCCCAAAGTGTCAATATTTTGTGTGGCCACCATTATTTTCCAGCACTGCCTTAACCCTCTTGGGCATGGAGTTCACCAGAGCTTCACAGGTTGCCACTGGAGTCCTCTTCCACTCCTCCATGATGACATCACAGAGCTGGTGGATGTTAGAGACCTTGTGCTCCTCCACCTTCCATTTGAGGATGCCCCACAGATGCTCAATAGGGTTTAGGTCTGAAGACATGCTTGTTCAGTCCATCACCTTTACCCTCAGCTTCTTTAGAAAGTCAGTGGTCATCTCGAAGGTGTGTTTGGGGTCGTTATCATGTTGGAATACTGCCCTGTGGCCCAGTCTCCGAAGGGAGGGGATCATGCTCTGCTTCAGTAGGCCACAGTACATGTTGGCATTAATGGTTCCCTCAATAAACTGTAGTTCCCCAGTGCCGGCAGCACTCATGTAGCCCCAGACCATAACACTCCCATATCATGCTTGACTGTAGGCAAGACACACTTGTCTTTGTACTCCTCACCTGGTTGCTGCCACACACACTTGACACCAACTGAACCAAACTAAGTTTATCTTGGTCTCATCAGAGCACAGGACATGATTTCAGTAATCCATGTCCTTAGTCTGCTTGTCTTCAACAAGCGGGCTTTCTTGTGAATCATTTTTAGAAGAGGCTTCCTTCTGGGACGACAGCCATGCAGACCAATATGATGCAGTGTGCGGCATATGGTCTGAGCACTGACAGGCTGACCCCCCACCACTTCAACCTCTGCAGCAATGCTGGCAGCACTCCTATGTAGATTTCCAAAAGACAACCTCTGGATATGATGCTGAGCATGTACACTCAACTTCTTTGGTCAACCATGGCGAGGCCTGTTCTGAGTGGAACCTGTCCTGTTAAACCGCTGTATGGTCTTGGCCACCACGCTGCATCTCAGTTTCAGGGTGTTGACAATCTTTTTATAGCCTAGGCCATCTTTATGTAGAGCAACAATTCTTTTTTTTCAGATCCTCAGAGAGTTCTTTGCCATGAGGTGCCATGTTGAACTTCCAGTGACCAGTATGAGAGAGTGAGAGCGATAACACCAAATTTAACACACCTGCTCCCCATTCACACCTGAGACCTTGTAACACTAACCAGTCACATGACACCGGGGAGGGAAAATGGCTAATTGGGCCCAATTTGGACATTTTCACTTAGGGGTGTACTCACTTTTGTTGCCAACGGTTTAGGCATTAATGGTTGTGTGCTGAGTTATTTTGAGGGGACAGTAAATTTACACTGTTATGCAAGCTGTACACTCACTGCATTGTAGCAAAGCGCCATTTCTTCAGTGTTGTCACATGAAAATATATAATAAAATATTTTAAAAAATGTGTACTCACTTTTGTGAGATACTGATATTTTTTTTTATAGCAAGGCCAATTCTTGCTTTCATCAAGAGTAACTCTATAGGGTTATGGTGTGAATGTGCCACCCAAAGCCCAATTTTTCCACCACTGTTTAAACGGAGCATTTAATTTCAATTTTTGACAGCAAAGGTAATTCTTGCTTTCATCAACAGTTCCTCTATAGGGTTATGGAGGGAAGGCACCACCAACACCCAAAGCCTAATTTTTACACACCTGTCACTTCTATCCAAAGTCTGCAAAATCAGAATTTATCCAAAAAATCTCTAATCATGTTCCGAGGGCCTCATTATACAGACTAGCTCCCCAAGCCGTTGTTTACAAAATAAAGAAAGCTTACAGGGAAAATGTCATTTTTTTCTTTATAAATGTCATTTTTGCTTCACCAGGTTCTCCACAGGGTACAGATGTGCCACTTTACAGGCAGACTAAGGGGACCCCCCAAGCACTATATTTAAAGGAACTTTTTATTGTTTCACTTTAAAGTGGATGTAAACCCACCACTCACCTAGTATAAACTAATGGCACAGTATTAATGTATATATACATGCAAGGCTCCTGCATGTATCCCTACCTTGCAAATGCCACCCCCTTCAGCAGTAGCAGCCCCCCAAATCTCTGGTATCAGTGGGTAGGTCTCTTTTCTGGAGCTCGGTGGCTGGAGTTGGGATGTCACAAGACTCCCCTCCCTCCTCTACACTGTTCTACTTTGCTATTCCTGAGTTTTGAGAAACATCTAGTCAAAACTCAGGAAAGACACCACATAACTTCCGCATGCCCTATCATGCTGAGGCGTGGAGCAGCCAATCCTGGGAGAGCTGGAGGAGAAAGGAGTAGGGAGTGTGAAACTTTGTCTGCTCCGTGCATGAGATAAGGAAATTATCTGTCACTCACACAGCAGCGGGAAGAAACGTCTCCTATTTCTAGGTTAGTCGTTTTTTTTCTTACTGAAAAAAGATAAGGGGATTGCTCAGAGCTGGTTTAACTCTTTGTGGCAAGACTGGGCACAGATGACATGACATGCCCTACTCTACTAGGCAGAATTATTAACTACAATTTTTTTTTTTCAGGTTTACATCCACTGTAAGCATCATTATATTACTGCTCATTTAAAAATGATCTTTTTTAAAAACTTTTTTTGCATTGGTACATGTCCTCCAGGGCAGTACCCAGACCCCCATACATATGCCCAAAAACTTGTATATAAGCCTTCAAAATGGGCACTTTTGATTTTTCCAGTTCATGTCCCAGAATCCCAATAATGGGGTCCTTTGTTCGGCTCCGAACTTTTGCAAAGTTCAAAAGTTCTGGTGATATCATGAAACCACAGTAACATTCATGTCTTGTCTGTTGCCTACCTTGCTGCATGTGTCCAGTTAGAGGTCGTGCCTCCCTAACCTGTGTGCTTTAGTAGCCCTCCTCAGCTGAGCTCCATCCCAGGCCCTAATTAGGAACATTATATAACACCTGGCAGTGCAAATCTGCAATGCTGATCAATGTTGTGTGTGTTTGGCTTCCTGTGTGGTTGTTCCTGTTGTATGCTCTGTGTCTATTTCCGGTTATCGATCTTTGGCTTGTTCTGACTATCCCTGCCTGCCTGATATTCCGATCTTCAGCTTGTTCTCTGTTTCTCCTTCTCCCCAGCGGTGCGCACCTGTCACCTGACCCCAGGTGTCATGACAGGCGCAACCCGAACCGGGGTTTTTTGGCCCATCTCTACATACAGTATGTCTGTCAGAACCGATTTTCACTTTTATCAGCTCAAGGTTATCATATACTCATCATCCAGCTGTAACAGGGTTTAAAGGATACCTTCACCTTTAAAAAAAATGAATAAATTCACATTTCCTGAATATGGGTGTAACATGTAACATGTTACAAAAGGTGATGTTATCCTTTAATGTTCCAGATGAGCTTGAGAGAGGAGGCAGAAACATACGCCATTGTGCAGGAATCTTGCCACTGGAGTCCTTTAGAAATATAAGAGGACTGTAGATAATCTAACCCATAGCATGCTTTCAAAAAGCAAAAAATCAGTTTAAAGTAGTAATGGCTCCTAATATATTACCATAAAGCTATGCTGCTTCAAACTTTTTGTGTTTTTTCTAAACTATAAAACATAATTCAAAAATGTAAAAAATGCTCCTAACATTCAACTGTCAGATTAGTAAGATTAGAAGCCATTAGGTCACCTATATGATGTTTGTCATTGTCATGCTGATAACTTCTGTTGTGTTTTGCCTTCCTTCCTACCTTGTCACAACAAAGTAATCTTTATCTGGGTATGCACATATAATATGTAAATATTTCGGTGAAAGCTGATTTCTGATGTTTTGCTAAAAGTTACTGCACTCTGCAGACCATCTTGGCTATTTATGAAGGCACTGGGGTTGATTTGATAAAGACAATCAGACTGTTCATTTTACAAGAGAAGTAATGAGATGTTGTTATGCTGATTTCCATCGTCCAATCATAAAAAATGTTTTTATTTTTTACGCACATCATGAGTATTCATTGCAAAATAAAATTCCACCATGTTCACTAATCTCTGGGGAAAATTCCTGCTTATAGCAAATCAATTATCAAATCTTCCTATCCTGTTAGATGCCATTCCTTTAACATAAGGGTAATCCTTTCTTACATAGTTGTCTCCTCAACAATGTCACCATTGGAAGATTTCTTCTCTATTCCTGTCCCTGTGATAACCCAAAATATTGGATTTTTGAAATTTCCTTGTATGTGATTATGGTTATAAAGTGAATCAAAGTGAATCTTCAACACATTCACTAATCTAATGGAAAATTCTCTTGCAAAGTGAAAATTTCCTTGCAAAGTGAATAGTCTGTTTGCCTTTTATAAATCAACCCAAAAGAGAGGGTGAATTTTTCCAGCAGGGACACAGATAAAAATAAAAACTAAGTCTTTTCTACTCTGTCCAAACTAAACAAAAAAATGACTTAAAATGGTTGTAAACCTCAGACATGAAATATGAACAAAACATATCCCTCTATAGTGTAGTACTTTTGTCTGTTGCTTTGTTCCTCTGCTATCAGCATGAGTCACTTCTGACACAATTTCCTGACACCAAGAGAAAAAAGAAGAGGGATCTCCAGCTGATTGACAGCCTCAGATATGTTTGTGTGTGCTGTGTTGAGGGGGTGCGTCCCTTCCCTCCAATCAGCTCTCAGAACTCTCCTTACTGAGCTCTGCAGTGTGTAATTTCAGCTCTGACCCCTTTTTTCCTGACCGCTCAGACACGCTTTATAAATTCTGGACTTTGAACATCCATAGAGGAGAATACTGCAGATAAACTGGTACAACTTATCTAGGAGGATTTGTTTCATCTGAGTGTATCACCTTCACTGAGTATATGTAGGGGTTTAAAACCACTTTAAGATTAATTGGTGATAGTGTCACAATTAAAGAAAAGGCAGCCTGTAAAAGAAGATGCACTATAATCACTTTTCTATCAGCCAGTTGCAGTGCCTTGCTCTTCTCTGGCCACTGCAGGTGTTGGACCTAAATGCATTTCAAACAAATGAATCGGGGTTGTGTTTTAAAAACATGATCTGTTCTACTGATAATCACTACATCACATACTATAATCTATAAATACATTTATTCTGTGTACTTTACTTGTAGAAGCATAATGTGTTATACATAATGCAGGACCTTGCATCATATAATACAATGAGGGGTGGCACTAGTAATCCACACAATAGCTGGATTTTCTTTAGATTTTCTCAATGATAGAGCAGATGATGGATGGAGGTCAAGCTGGAAAGGTTTTCAGGGCCCTAACCCTCAGCAGGGTCTCATTCATGCTACATAGAACATAGAAACAGAGGCTCTGGAGAAGAGGGTTCGCCCTGGAAATGTGTTAGCCTAGCCGCTATGGACACATTCTATTCTCCTTGCAGATGTGGAGCATCCCAGTAGTCCTGGAGGGGTTTTGTTCAAATTGTGGTTCTGATGTGCTTTTAAATCATCTATGTTTGTGAGTATATTTCTTGTCATTTTACTCTCAATAAATAATTTAATGGACTTGCACTAGGATGGTGCGCCCTTCTCTTGTTTTCTCATTGAGTGATAGTGAGTACCAGTTATTGAAATAGGCACTACAGGCTGGCAAGTGATGTTATGAACAGGAATTTAGTGGAACTTTGTGCCAGGTTAATTCAGTGGAAAAGGAATGTGGTTGGCCTGAATGTACAGAACTGCTGTAGCCTGATAAGTACAATCTTCTGATCCAATGCTGGGATCGTCAAGGTACATTTTTGCATACTAATCTCCTTCTCCTCCACATCCGCACTGATATCTTGCCTCATAGGTATGTCATTGGTGTCCTCTAATCATACGTTTTTACATGGAACTGCTAGGGTCGTAACCTAGTCTTCTAACATGAATAGTCCGATGTCGTCAAGACATGTAAGTCCGGTTGGTGTAAGGAAAAGGTGACTTAATTGGACCGTGTTTCAAGGTGATTTAAGGACAAGTAT
>BLSH010462558.1:725234-737680 GCA_018402905.1 Glandirana rugosa | reverse complement strand
CCCCCCCCCCCCCCCCCCCCCCGGCTCCGGTCCATATAATGAAGATATCATCAATGAACCTTCTCCAGAGGAGGATCTTCTCACCGAAACACTGATTTAGATCTCCATGGAAAATATTTTTCCCACCCCCCCCAGATACAGGTTGGCATAGGAGGGGGCACATTTGGTCCCCATAGCCACTCCCTATATCTGGAGGTAGTGGGATTCCTGGAACATAAAAATGTTGTGAGTGAGGAGAAACTCCAACAGATCCAAGACGAACCTGTTGTATGGCTCGGCCGACGTGTCCCTTTGGGAAATTAAGCCCTCCACAACCCCAACCCCGAGGGAATGGGGGATGGAGTTGTAGAGGGCCTCCACATCGATCACCACCAACCAAGTCTCCTCAGGAATACAAATACCATTTATGGCTCTCAATAAATCTGATGTATCCTGTATATAGGAAGGAAGTGTTAGAATGTGTGGACGTATATAACTATCCTCCAATTCGTTAGCATGTTCCGTAAGGCAACCATTTCCTGAAACAATTGGTCTCCCTGGTGGTTTAAGTGGATTTTTATGTACTTTTGGTAGTGCATACAGGATGGGAGCCTGGGATTTGTTACATTCAGGATCTCCCAGGTTGATTTATCAATCACTCCCTTATTGTAGGCTTTGGCAATTAAACTTTGAAATTTGTTTTGAGTGACTTCAACAAAAGATCTGGTGATCTGTTTATACCAATCCCTATTTCTAAGGATTTGGTATACCATGGCTTCATATTGATCTGAATTCATTACTACTATGTTTCCACCCTTATCTGAGGGTTTTATGACAATGTGAGGGTTTTGACTGAGTGAAGTTAGGGCTAGTTGGGATCTAGAAAGATTTGAAGATTTGTTAAAGCACCAATTGGTGGTCTCAATTTCTCTAACCACCTGCTGATTAAAGGCCCAAATGTTGGGATTTCCTTGTAGCAGAGGGAAAGATTTGAATTTGGGTCTGAAGGACTTGGTCAGAGGGAAGATGTCGTCTCGGGCTGCCCGTGGAGTTCCTTAGGGGGGGACATATGACCCGGGGGAGTTGAAGAGGAGTCATCACCTCCTCCCTCTTCCCATAATTTCATCAGATCCTCCAAGGCTTTGATGTCATTGATAGAGAAACCTTGCCACAAAGGGTTTGATAATGAACTAGTTGATTTTGAACCCTTATCATGCATTACTTTAATCATGAGTTTCCGAGCAAAGAGTTGGATATCCTTTACTAATTCAAAGGAATCCACTCATTGCTCGGGACAAAAAGAAAGACCGAGACCCAAAACTTGAATCTGGATATCAGTCAATTGCTAAGTAGACAAATTTAGAACCTCCAGACCCGAAGATTCAAGGCAGGGGGAATCACTTATTTCTTGGATTTGTCCTTTATTATAGATCCCTCGCTTGCAAAGATCCTTTTTGGATCTGTCGTAGGATTTGGGGTGAAAATAGGTGCTGGACGTAAGTCCCCCGATGGAGGATTGGTTGATGGTGCGCTTACCTGGTTTTCTGAAGAAGTAGTGGAAGATAAAGAAGAGTTGCCAGTGAGGCGTGATTCAGGGTGAGAATGAGTTGTAGATGGTTTGGAATTGGAAGAGTGCGAAGTGTGTGACAGATGGACTCGTGAGTGATTAGAGTTAGTGCGTTTGGATGCGGAAGAACAACTGCCCACATCCTCACTTTTGCGTTTTTGCGGTACCTGTGAAGATTGTTTGACTATTTTATCTAATTTTTGTTTGTTTCACTCTTTGGCACCGTAAAAGTCCCTCCAGAGGTGGTTTTGCCCACCACAGTAGATTGCTTTAAAAAAGGTCTGGATTCTTTCCTTTGTGTAAATAATATAACTGGGTACTAACATTTTTAGGTACAGTTGATCCAGGGAAAATCTGATTGCTTCTCGAGGGATCAGGAAGGAATTTTTTCCCACGCTATAGCAAATTGGATCATGCTTTGTTGGGGTTTTTTGCCTTCCTCTGGACCAACTGTGGGTGAAGGATTGTATATGGGATTGCATGGTTATATATAATTTTTCTATATATATTTTTTTTGGTTGAACTAGATGGACTTGTGTCTTTTTTCAACCTGACTAACTATGTAACTATTTAACCAGTATAAATCTGCCCTCCAAAAATACAATTCCTGCCTCCACACTGCCAAGCAGGCCTATTTTATCACTCTCATTAACAACTTATCATCCCGTCCTCGTCAACTCTTCTCTACCTTCAACTCTACTTCGTCCTCCTCTGCCTCCACCCACTACTTCACTCACTGCCCAGGAGATCGCCAATCACTTCAAACAGATGATTGAAACAATTAATGAAGAGATCTCTGCTGTTCAGATTCCTTCCATGCTTTACACTTCATGCCTGCAGGTACAATTTTTATTCCCTCATTCAACCCCGCCACTTTAGATAAGGTTGCTAAACTACTTGCTAACGTCAAACTGACCACCTGCCCGCTGGATCCTGTTCCCTTGCAAATACTACGTTCACCCTCTGACTCGATTCTACACTCTTTAACACACATCTTTAATCTGTCTCTCTCTTCTGGCATCTTCCCCAACTCTCTAAAACATGCACTAGTTAGCCCCATACTTAAAAAGCCTTCACTGGACCCAACCAATCTTAACAACCTGCGCCCCATCTCCTTGCTCCCCTTTTTATCCAAACTCCTTGAACATCTGGTCTACAACCGAATGAGCAACCACCTTGCCCAGGATAGCCTTCTTGATCCCCTTCAGTCTGGATTTTGTCCTCAACACTCCACAGAAACTGCTCTTCTAAAACTAACAAACGATCTACTAACAGCCAAAACCAATGGACAAATATTCTCTACTCCTACTCTTGGACCTTTCTGTTGCCTTTGATACAGTTGATCACCCCTCCTCCTCCAAAAACTCTATGCCATTGGTCTCCATGACTGTACTCTTCGATGGTTCTCTTCCTACTTATCCAATTCCACCTTTAGTGTTACTTACTTTAGTTCTACTTCCTCCTCTCCTCTTCCTTTCTCTGTTGGGGTCCCCCAAGGTTCTGTTCTTGGGCTGCTCCTATTTTCAATCTACACCTCATTCCTGGGTCAACTGATAGCCTCTAATGACTTCCAATACCATCTCTATGCTGATGACACCCAAATCTATCTCTCTACTCCTCAGCCCATTCCCTCGGTCTTCTCACGTATCACTAATTTACTAACATATATATCAGCCTGGATGTCACCCCACTTCCTCAAATCTAACCAAAACCGAACTTATCATTTTTCCTCCACCATGTGCCCCTTCCCCTGATCTCTCTATCATAATCATTGGCACAGCTATCAGCTCATCGCCACATGCCAAGGTCCTAGGCATAGTCCTGGACTCTGAACTCTCCTTTAAGCCCCACATCCAATCACTGTCCAAATCTTGCCACCTCAACCTCCGCAACATCTCAAAAATATGCCCCTTTCTAGTACCTGGGCCCCCATACCCTTTTTTATGGCCCAAGGGAAAAGCATAGTGGAAAACAACAGGTTCTTCTTAAATTCTGTTGTCACTCTAGCTTCTATTCAAAATTACAACACCATCGTCAACCTATGCTGCTGATCTTGACCACAAGGGTTGATTTACTAAAACTGGAGAGTGCAAAATCAGGTGCAACTGTGCAAGGTAGCCAATCAGCTTCTAACCTCAGCTTGTTCAATTAAGCTTTGACAATAAAACCTGGAAGATGATTGGTTTCTATGCAGAGATGCACCAGATTTTGCACTCTCCATATTTAGTAAATCAACCCCACAGTGTCTTATTACCACACATTCACCACTGATTGATGCAGTGATGATGATAGGAAGAAAAAAAGTACAAGTAGATGTTTGCAAATATTGTCACCTCCAGTGGGAGAAGCATAGAGAAAAAAAATCAGGGAGCTCCTCCTCCTCTTCTCTCCCTTATCAGTTTAGCCGATCTTGCCCACAAATTCACCACTGGTTAATTCACTGATGCTGATTGGATATAAGAGAAGGTGCACATAGACTTTGGCACAGAAAATCTGCTACAAGGGAATTGTGAAAAAATTCCTTTTTTCAGGATGACAGAGCCAAAGGTGGTGTTGATGAATAATCTCTGGGAGTGGCAGGGCCATGGAAAAAGGTAACAGAAATAAGCATGGGCAGCACAAAAATTGAGAAACAGCTTACTATGATAAACACAGGAAAAAATGAGGGTATGACAGGGACAGAGTGCGGAGCAATAGAGATGGTTCTGAGCATTTTATATTATACCATACTTACCATATGTCCTCACAGAAATTGAAGCCTATGGTGAATGTAATATGGAAAACCCACCAAACTGTAATAAAAAATTAGCATATTAGATGGTGTTCATACCACTGATGCTTTTCTTCAACCAGGGTATGGTGTAGGGGATGTGGCGGACAGCAGCAATTCTGAAAAAAAGTTGAATCCCTTGGCAGGCTTTCTGTTTTCTTGCACTCCTTTATGGCTCAAGGACCACTATCATGAAAAGTATTGTATTATAAGGCTACTTTCACACTGCAGCCCAGCCGTGGTCATGGTAAAACCTTTCTAGTTTTAGCAGAGTTTTACCGGCGATATGGCTCCGCAATGCAGGCAGGAGCTCAGCACTTTTAACCCCCCACAAGGAGTTAAAAGTACCGGTGCCGCACACTACTGAGGCGGTGTGCAGCCGCTTCGGAAGTGCTTGTCATTTATATCAATGGCAGGGGCAGTAGAGGAGCTGTATATACACTGCTCCCCTCACCGCCCCAAAGATGCTGCTTGCAGGACTTTTTGTAATGTCCTGCAAGCGCACCACCCCAGTGTGAAAGCACTCAGGCTTTCATATTGGGGTGAATGGGGGGGGGGGGTTTGAGGCGCATTACAGATGCTATTTTTTAGACTTGTGCATGGCTGAAAAATTAGTTTTTTTAGTTTTAGTTTTTTTTATTTTTTTTATTTTTTCGGAAATTCGGAAATTTAAAAAGTTCGGAATTCGGAAATTAAAAAATTCAGAAATCTGAAATTCGGAAATTCGCGGTAATTCGGCAATTGCGGTAATTGTGGTCATTCAGAAATTTGCGGTGATTCGGCAATTGCGGTAGTTCAGAAAACTGGTAATCGGAACAGCCGAAAATCTGAAATTCGGAATTTTGGAAATTCAGAAATAAGGAAGAACATTTGAAATAATAAGTTATTGGTGTATTATTTTAACTTATAAATTATAATAAGCTATTATTATTTAAAATGTTCTTCCTTATTTCCGACTTTTGCAGTGTGTGACTGTACATATGCATACTGTATGTATGTGTGTATACTGGGTGTGTACATACTGTGTGTATATTGTATATATATTGGATGTATACTGTGTGTATACATACAATATACATACAATATACACACAATATATACACACCCAGTATACACACACACATACCTACATACATACATACATACATACATACATACACAATGCATATATACAGTCACACACTGCAAAAGTCGGAAATAAGAAAGAACATTTGAAATAATAATAAATAACTATTAAAATATAGGTATTGACATTTCCTTGAAAGTTTGGATGTTGGTGAGCTTTAATATGACATTTATCACTAAAAGCCATATTTTCAAGAAAATTACAATACCTATAATTTAATAGTTATTTATTATTAGTTCAAATGTTCTTCCGTATTTCCGAATTTCGGAAATTCGGAAATAAGGAAGAACATTTGAAATAATAAGTTATTAATCTATTATTTTAACTCATTATAAGTAATAATAAGCTATTATTATTTCAAAAGTTCTTCCTTATTTCCAACTTGTGCAGTGTGTGACTGTATATATGCATACTGTATGCATGTATGTGTGTGTGTGTGTGTATACTGGGTGTGCATATACTGTGTGTATATTGTATGTATATTGTATGTATACTGTATATACACACCCAGTATACACACACACATACAGTATGCATATATACAGTCAAACACTGCAAAAGTCGGAAATAAGGAAGACAATTTTAAATAATAATAGCTTGTTATAATTTATAATAAGTTAAAATAATAAATGGATAACTTATTTTTTCAAATGTTCTGCCTTATTTCCGAATTTCCAAAATTCAGAAATAAGAAAGGACATTTGAAATAATAATAAATAAATAACTATTAAATTATAGGTATTGGAATTTTCTTGAAAGTATGGCTATTAGTGATAATTTTCATATTTAAGTTCACTAAGAGCCAAACTTTCAAGGAAATTCCAATACCTATAATTTAATAGTTATTAGTTAGTTATTATTTCAAATATTCTTATTTATTTTCTAATTTTTGGATTTCCGAATTTCTGAATTTTGGATTTACGAATTACTGCAATTGCCGAATTACCGTGATTCGGAAAACCAAAAATTCAGAAAAATTCGGAAATTGAAAATTCGGAATTCGGATTTCCGAATTTCGGATTTCCATATTACCGCAATTACCGCAACTGCCGAATTACCGCCATTTGGAAAAACGAAAATTCGGAAATTGAAAATTCGGAATTCGTACGAATTTTGCAAAATTTGGTAAAAACGAAATTCGGAACAAAACAAATTGCACAAGCCTACTATTTTTAGCTAAATAGCGTCTGTAAAGCGCCACTGAAATGCATAGTATATGGTATAGTGTATGTATATACAGTATATATATGTTGTGACTAGAGTTGAGCGAACACCTGAATGGTCCGAACGAACTTTGGGAAAAAGTCCGGGTTCGGCACTGAACGTTGCCCGAACTTTATCCCGGACCCCGAACCCCATTGAAGTCAATGGGGACCCGAACTTTTAGGCACAAAAATGGCTGTAACAAAGTCCTGGCAAGAGCTAGAGGGCTGCAAAAGGAAGTAAAATGGGGGTAAGAGTAGGGCAAGTGCCCTATAAAAAAATGGGGATAGGAAAATATATTAAAATCAAATTTAAAAAAATGGGAAGGGGGTGTTTGTGGAGTAGGAGCCTAGAGGTTGACTGGGCCATGACCGTGGCAGTGTAGGTGGAAGTGGCAGTGGTCGAGGTGGAGGAGGAGGTAGCCAACACTGTTTCTTTTGTTTGTTTATAATTGGGGTAGCCCCCAAAATATTGAGGCCTATTCAAAAAAACAAGTATATGAATGGCTGTGTGAGTCCGGTCTAAATGTTTATTCTGCACAAGGTACAGACAAGTCTTGTAGGATCCATGCCTGGTTCATTTTAATAAAGGTTAGCTTGTCCACGTTGGCTGTGGACAGGCGGCTGCGCTTGTCTGTGATAACGCCCCCTACCGTGCTAAACACATGTTCAGACAATACACTGGCTGCAGGGCAGGCCAGCACCTCCAAGGCATAAAGGGCAAGCTCAGGCCATGTGGCCAATTTGGAGACCCAGAAGTTGAATGGGGCAGACCCATCAGTCAGTACATGTAGGCGTGTGCACACATACTCTTGCACCATGTTGCTGAAATGCTGCCTCCTGCTAAGACGTTGTCTATCGGCTGGTGGTGCTGTTTGTTTTGGCGGGCTGCTGACAAAGCTTTGCCACATTTCGGCCATGCTAACCCTGCCTTCTGAGGTGCTGGCGGTGGCACAGCTGCGTTGGTGGCCTCTTCCTCCTCCTCCTCCTCCTCTGCCTCCGCCTTGTGCTTCCACTGAGCCCCTGGTGTCATTTGGGAATGCCCTCAGCAGCACCTCTACCAGTGTGCGCTTGTAGTCGTGCATCTTCCTCTCACGCTCCAGTGAGGGAATTAAGGACGGCACATTGTCCTTGTAACGGGGATCCAGCAGGGTGGCCACCCAGTAATCAGAAGAAGTTACAATGTGGGCAACTCGGCTGTTGTTGCGCAGGCACTGCAGCAGGTAGTGGGCCATGTGTGCCAGGCTGCCCAGAGGCAAAGATAAGCTGCCCTTTGTGGGAGGTATATCATCTGTGTCCTCTGTATCCCCCCAGCCACGCTCCAGTGATGCCCCCGAGCTGCGTTGGGTGCCACCCTGCTGCGATTCCTCCTCCTCATCATCCTTGTCCTCCAGAACTGTGCCCTGGCTTGAATATTTTTTTGAATCAATAGTTTTTATTGAAAAATATAACAGGTTGTACAGGTTGAAAAGGTTTCAGTGGTACATTTGTTGTTACAATATTCGTTTTGTTTCTTATAACTATATTTATAGACCATACAATAGTCTGTTAATTCAGTACTTATAACTGTAATAGTGGGTATGCCTATACCACGTTCACCGAGGTGAATTACTATCAAAGAGAAGGAAAATAAGAGTAAGAAAAAGGTAAACAGTAAACATTTTATTGGCCCCAGTTAAACATTACTGTAGTCATCAAATATTTTGTAAGAAGTGGTCGGTTTCACCGTGTCACCCACTTCACGTAACCAAGTTATTTGTAATTATGGATATCAAGGTATAAAGCAGTAAGACTAAGAGTGTGGCCACGTCTGCCATTCTCTTTTGAATTTACTTAATGAGAGAG
The DNA here is from genome assembly GCA_018402905.1 of Glandirana rugosa. Lineage (NCBI taxonomy): Eukaryota > Metazoa > Chordata > Amphibia > Anura > Ranidae > Glandirana > Glandirana rugosa. The sequence goes on along the minus strand of BLSH010462558.1, from coordinate 729,191 downwards.
AGTTGGTGGCTAATGCTTGTTCCATCAGCATGTGAGAGTGCACCATTTGTTTTATGTCTGACACATTCGGTATCAGAGGTGTTTTCCATTTTTGTAGAATTGACGTCCTGGTTGCTAAAAGTATGTGAGTAATAATCGGCCAAAAATTTTTGGGATATATGTCAATTCCTATGTTTAGTAAGGCTAGGGCTGGTTTGGGGTTATTTAGTATGCCCGTATATTGTGCTATGGTTTTAAATATCTGGTTCCATAGGCTTGTCAGCATTGGGCATTCCCATAGAGTGTGTAGTATGTTCCCTATTTGTCCGCAGTTTCTCCAGCAGAGAGGGGAGCTTGTGGAATAAAATTGTGCTATTCTAAATGGTGTGTAGTACCATCTATGCCAGATCTTAAGGGACATTTCCCAATGTGCTTCGCAATGTGATGAGTATCTTACTGAGTGAATAGCTTTCTTCCACTGTTCTTGGGTAATTGGTTGTTTGAGATCTGTTTCCCATTTTAGAATGGCTTTAGATTTTAGTTGGGTGGTGTCATCCTGAAGTATACTATAGAATAGAGAGATGTTGGGAGATATTTTACTTAAGGGTTGGAGGTGGTTCCATATCTTAGAGTTGGTTAGGAGTGTTTTGGGAGGATGTTTAGAGAGGAATGTATGTATTCTTGTGAGTGTGTACCTTTCTTTTTTTGGTAGGTTGTACTGATTCATTATAGAATCTATAGGTTTTAAGGATCCATTGTCGTATAGCTGAGATATGGTATTTAGGCCGTTCCTAGTTAATTGGGATATAGGGAGCATTGGAATGTTTGCTTGTAGCACCGTTATGGGTATTTCGTTGGTTTGGGCAATGTCAAAGGAATCGTGGTGGAGATTTACTTCTCTCCATGTTTTCAGTGATGCTTGCATTGGGATAGGAAGGGTGTCTAATTTCCATGGCGTCCATGAGTCCGCGGCTAGAAGCCAGAATGGGTTTTTTATGGGGGACAGTGATAATTCTATTTCTTGCCAAAGGGGGGGGTCATAGTTATTAAACCATTGTGTGATGGCTGTTAGTCTAGTTGCTTTGTAATATAAGCTAATGTTTGGTACACCTGCGCCTCCTGTGGATTTATGGCCGAACAAAGATTGTTTTGGGCATCTAGGTCGTTTTCCTTTCCATATAAATTGGGACATCATTATGTCCAGTTTTGTTATGTATTTCTGGGGGATCGGGGTAGGTAGATTCCTAAAGAGATATAATATTTGGGGGAGGATATTCATTTTGAAGGCTGCTATCCTGCCACCCCATGATAGCTCTACTTTCGCTATTCTGTTAAGTTCATTGGAAATTTTAGATAATAGGGGGGTCATATTAGCCTGGTTTAGATGTGACACCTTGGGGGTTAGTCTTATGCCTAAGTATTGTAAATCTGTCGTACTCCCTGGGAACGGGACTTTAGATTGGATGGTGAGTTTAGTCTCCCGGGGGATTACAAGGTTTAATATTATGGATTTCGCTGCATTTACTTTGTAGTATGAGATACTACTGAATTGTTCTAGGATTTGATGTGTATGTGTTATAGATTGTAATGGTTTTGTAAGCATTAGGATAATGTCATCTGCAAATAGGTTTATAGTATGTTGTTGTTTCTTAAATTCAAAGCCTGTTATTAGTGGGTGTGTTCTGATAGTTTCTGCTAACGGTTCAATTATCAAATTAAAAATTGTTGGGGAAAGTGGGCAACCCTGCCTTGTCCCATTGGAGATCTCAAAGGGTTTGGAGATTGCTCCTGAGGTGTAGACCTGTACAGATGGAAAAGAGTACAGGGAGGATATGGCTGATTTGATGTTTCCTGAGAACTCGAACTTTGTTAGTACCGCAGACATGTAATGCCAGTGTACCCTGTCGAATGCCTTCTCTGCATCCAGGGCGAGAAGCAGAGAAGGCGTTCTGGTTTTTAGTGAATTACATTTATAACTCCCCTGGTGGCATCTGTCGTTTGACGTCCTGTCACAAATCCTGATTGGTCTCTTTTTATCAGTGAGGGTAGTATTTTCATGATTCTCTTAGCTAGTAGTTTAGTAAAGATTTTTGTGTCACTGTTTAATAAAGATATTGGTCGAAAGTTGCCTGGAGTTGTTGGATCTTTCCCTGGCTTGGGAAGTGTGACCACGTATGCTCTCAACATCTCTGGTGGTAGTGAGGAAGTATGTATGGCTTTAGTGAGGGTATCTAAGAGGTATGGATTTAGTTCGTCTTTAAATAGCTTGTAATATTCATTGGGGAGGCCGTCTGGGCCTGGGGATTTCCCATTGGGTAGAGAATTTATAGTTCTTGATAGTTCAGTAATTGTGATGGGCTTGTTCAGAGATTGTAATTGTTCTTCGGTGATTTGGGGTAGGGAGAGTTTATCTAGGAAACTTTGAATGTCTGAAATTGAAGGTTGAGGAGTATCTGCATCTGCTTTTAAATTGTACAAAGACTCATAGTACTCAGCGAATTTGTCTGCTATTTCTTGGGGGTGGGTTATTTTGCCTTTATGTGTGGGGTGGATTAAGAATTGTATTCTTTCCTTAGTTTGTTTGATTTTAATTCTGTTGGCAAGGTATTTTCCCATTTTGTTGGCCTGAGAATAGGTGGTAAGTTTAAGTTTGCGTAAATGGTGGTCGTATTGTTCCAATAGGAGGTTTCTAAGGGAGTTTCTGAGGTTATGTAGTTTTTCTGCCGTTTTTGAGTTGGAAAGTTTTTTGTTTTGGGATTCTAATCTTCTAATGTCATCCATTGTCTCTTCTAACTTTTTGTTATATTCTCTCTTCGCTCTTGAATTTTGTTGGATGCAAATACCCCTCATGTATGCCTTGTGTGCGTTCCAGACTGACCATGGATCGGTCACCGATGGGCCATTTGTTTGAAAAAATTTGGGGAGATGTTGAGAGACATACTTACTGGTTTTGGGGTCTTGTAAAGGTTTGAGGTTACACCTCCATACATTTGCCCTTTCCTTCGGTCCATGTTCCTCCAGTGAGAGCTTTACCACCGCATGGTCTGACCATGTGATGGTTCCCACACTGGATGAAGAGGACCTCTGGAGGAGCCACAAATCTGTCAAATACATGTCTATACGAGAGTAGGTTCTATGCCTAGATGAGTAAAATGAGTAATCTTTCTCCAATGCATGGTGACATCTCCACACATCATACAGACCCTCTTTATGCAACAGGGGTCCCAGAGATGATCTCCCCCCCTTTATACCCGAGGAGGAGTCCATCTCCGGGTCTGTTGTTACGTTAAAGTCCCCACATAACATTAAATGTCCTCTTTTCCGTTTGGATATTGTTGCCATCAATCTGTGGAGGAATCACAATTGGTGAGTATTAGGTGCATACACCGTTACCAGAGTGAGTGGGATGTCATTTATTTCACATATCAAAATGAGGTATCTCCCCTGAATATCTCTTATAACATCAATCATTTTGAATTTGAGAGAGTGTTTAAGAGCTATCATTACTCCTTTGTTTTTTTTGGACTGTTTGCCAGGAATGTGTGAGGGTAGAGTTTGTGTGAGCATTTCGGGTGCTTCAGGTCTTGAAAGTGTGTTTCCTGTACACTGACTATGTCAGCATTTGCAGATATGGCTTCTAACCCATTGGCGTTTATTGATATGCATTTAATAGTCATTTGTTGGTGTCAAGGTTTGCTTTAAGTCAGAATTGGTTACCTTGTGGGTTGGTGATGCGTGATCCGTTCTTTACCGATTCAGGTTCTGTGTGGCGGGGCTGTAAACTGTTAAAAGAGAACTGAAAGATAACATAAAAAAAGGACCTAAACATGGGTCCGGTAACAGAACTACCGTATATACTCGAGTATAAGCCGAGTTTTTCAGCACATTTTTTGTGCTGAAAAAGACCCCCCTCGGCTTATACTCGAGTCAGTGTCTGTGGGTGATGAGTAGATTACTGAGCTCATATTCGGCTCCCCC
>BLSH010462558.1:691763-707799 GCA_018402905.1 Glandirana rugosa | reverse complement strand
CCTCATCAGTGAAGCATGGTGGTGGTAGTGTCATGGCGTGGGCATGTATGGCTGCCAATGGAACTGGTTCTTTTGTATTTATTGATGATGTGACTGATGACAAAAGCAGCAGGATGAATTCTGAAGTGTTTCGGGCAATATTATCTGCTCATATTCAGCCGAATGCTTCAGAACTCATTGGAGTCCGCTTCACAGTGCAGATGGACAATGACCCGAAGCATACTGCAAAAGCAACCAAAGAGTTTTTAAGGGAAATAAGTGGAATGTTATGCAATGGCCAAGTCAATCACCTGACCTGAATCCGATTGAGCATGCATTTCACTTGCTGAAGACAAAACTGAAGGGAAAATGCCCCAAGAACAAGCAGGAACTGAAGACAGTTGCAGTAGAGGCCTGGCAGAGCATCACCAGGGATGAAACCCAACATCTGGTGATGTCTATGCGTTCCAGACTTCAGGCTGTAATTGACTGCAAAGCATTTGCAACCAAGTATTAAAAAGTGAAAGTTTGATTTATGATTGTTAATCTGTCCCATTACTTTTGGTCCCTTAAAAAGTGGGAGGCACATATACAAACTGTTGTAATTCCTACACCGTTCACCTGATTTGGATGTAAATACCCTCAAAGCAAAGCTGAAAGTTTTGCCCTGCCTCTGGCCAATCATGGCTCTCACAGCAGAGCATGCTGTGATTGGCCAAAGCATGCAGGTCATGTGCATGCTTTGGAAAATCAGCGTGTGTCATTCCCGACGGTATCACACTGCATTGTAGGGTGCTCGAATTTGGAGCGAACGCCCTATAATGTTCAAGATTCAGCGAATGGGCAAACTTACATTTGACTCGAACAGCGGGCCCATCCCTAGTCCCTACACCCCAAAAGGACATGTCCCCTGGGACACCTGAAGTACCCTTAACTGAAACCTTGTCAGTGGCCCAAAAGAAAGATGTTAAAGAGTTTGTGAGTAAAAATAGGGACTTTTCCTCTCACCTGCCTGGACTGACCACCGTTCTACAGCACGACATATCATATTTATTGGTGTATAACACACACAGGCATATAACACACACAGTCATATAACGCGCACCTTAAGTTTTAGAAAAAAAACTTACGTTTTGAATAAAGAACTTTGCAGCTAAATAAGGGTCAGCGCCCATCAATGCAGCCTCACCAGTGCCCATCTATGCAGCCTCACCAGTGCCCATCAATGCAGGCTCACCATTGCCCATCAATGCAGCCTCACCATTGGCTATGAACACAGTCTGATCAGTGCCCATCTGCAGCCTCACCATTGGCCATTAATGCAGCTTGATCATTGCCCATCTGCAGCCTCGCCATTGAAGCCAGAAGTGCCACTATGCATCCTAGCCATTGCCCATCAATGCAACCTTATCTGTGCCAATATGCAGCCTTGCCATTGCTAGTCATTGCAGCCTGGTCTGTGCCAATATGCAGACTTGTCATTGCTAGTCATTGCAGCCTATTCTGTGCCTACATGCAGGCTCGCCATTGCCCATCATTGCAGCCTGATCTGTGCCCAATATGCAGCCTCACCATTGCCCATCTTTGCAGCCTGATCCGTGCCCATATGCAGCTTCACCATTGCCATTCATTGCAGCCTGATCTGTGCCCATATGCAGCCTCACCATTGCCAGTCATTGCAGCCTGATCTGTGCCCATATGCAGCCTCACCATTGCCAGTCATTGCAGCCTGATCTGTGCCCATATGCAGTCTTGCCATAGCCCATCATTGCAGCATGATCCATGCCCATATGCAGCCTCACCATTGCCCATCATTGCAGCATGATCTGTGCCCATATGCAGACTCTCCATTGCCAATCATTGCAGCCTGATCTGTGCCCATATGCAGCTTCGACATTGCCCATTATTGCAGCCTGATCTGTGCCCAAATTCAGCCTTGCCATTGCCGGTCATTGCAGCCTGATTTGTGCCCATATGCAGCCTTGCCATTGACAATCATTGCAGCCTGATCTGTGACCATATGCAGCCTCACCATTGCCAATCATTGCAGCCTGATCTGTGCCGCATTACACAGAGCAGGGATCTCCTGTGTAATCAGCACTCTCAGTCACAGACAGTCCCGCCTCCTTGGCCGGCTCTTATGATAGATACCCAGCCAGGGACATGGGATGTCTATCCTAAGAGCCATGGAGGCGGGACTGTCTGTGACTGAGAGCGCCGATTGTGTGATGTGCCGGCACTCATCCCCTCCTTCCCCTCTGTGCAGCCAGGTACAAAATCTCACACATGATTTGCCCCCTATTTTTAGGGGGGAAAAGTGCATGTTATACGCTGATAAATATGGTAATTACGGAACCAGGCGTCCGCATAAATGTAAACCCCTATAGAATACCCGAAGCTAGGCAAGAAGCAGTTTCAAATGAAAATAAAGAGCATTTCAGAGTTGAACATGATAGAGGAGTTCCACAGTGACTTGTCCAAATTTGATGCGTACCCAATGCCTCAGGTCGACGAGCTTGTTGACAGATTGGGAAGTGCCCGATACACAACTACTTTAGATCTGCCTAAAGGTTATTGGCAGACAACACTAACAGAATCTACAAAAGAGAAAACAGCATTTTCTACCCCAGAGGGGTCTTTCCAGTATAAGCGGATGCCTTTTGGTTTACATGGTGCTCCTGCCTCATTCCAGAGAATGATGAATAAGACATTAAGACCACATGGCCAATACGCAGCCATCTACTTGGACGATGTAGTCATCCACAGCCCAGATTGGGAATCTCATTTGCCCTGAATGCAAGCAGTAGTAGATTCCCTTAGGAAAGCAGGACTCACTACCAACCCCAGAAAGTGTGCCATAGGCTTGGAGAAGGCCACATATGAGTACCCCTTGGCTACATTATTGGTCAAGGGCTGAGCAAGCCTCAGATCAATAAAATTAAAGTGGTTCAAAAGTGACCCCAACCTATATATAAGAAGCAAGTTTGTGCATTTATTGGGATTACAACATATTACAGGCATTTTATACCCAATTTTGCCACCATTGCAGCCCCACTGACAGATCTGACGAAGGGTCATGATTAAGTAGAATCCTGAGGCAAAGAAGGCATTTCATATGTTGAAGCAAGCTCTTTGTGTACAACCTGTGCTCATGACCCCAGAGTTCACAAAGGAGTTTGTGGAACAGACGGACGCCTCTGATGTGGGACTGGGTGTGGTACTGTCCCAAATCAGAGATGCAATGAGCACCTAGTGGTCTATATGAGCAGAAAGCTGAAACAGACATGAGAAAAACTATGCCATTGTTGAGAAGGAATGTTTAGCTATCCAATGGGCCTTAGATGCCTTAGCATTACCTGTTGGGGAGACTATTCAAACTAGTCACTGATCATGCCACTCTCAAAGGGATGTGTGATAACAAAGAGTGAGAGAGTGTGACAAGGTGGTCCCTTGCTCTTCAAGTATTTAAGTTTACGGTGGAGCATAGAGCTGGGAAACTTCAGAAAAATGCAGATGCCCTTTCTCTTATTAATTGTCTGGTTAGGACAGTTTCACAGTTACAGTGGCTTGAGCAGAGAGGGGGGATATGTGACACTATGAAAGTTGAGGTGATTGATGGACATTATGATTCACCTCGCATGCGTTCATTTGCAGGGAGCTAAGGGTTTTACCAGCCAGCTTGGCAGGGTTGGTTCTGGACCAGATTTTGTGGTCCACTTGTGTCCACCAACAGGTGGGATAAACTATGCAGGACTAGAGAAAAAGATTGCTATTGGCCTGGGACTAAGAAAGCCAAAACCTGAGAGAACTGCTTATGTGAAATTTGCTTTGTAAGAGAAAAGGTTTGCATTATCTTTAGAGTTGAGCGAACCCGGACTTTGGGGTGTCCATGCTCTGAACCTAATCCCGGACATTTAAAAAAAAGTCTGGGATCGGGTTCGGTATTTGGTTTGCCCTTAGAAGCCACCACAGCCATGCCTACTAATGGCATGGCTGTGATTGGCCAGTGCATCATGTGACCCAGCCTCTATATGAGGCTGGAGTCATGTAGCGCCGCGTGTGAGATCGTCTCAGACTGCATTAGGGAGACCTTCATTGCAGTGCTGTGAGGGAGACATTAGCGTTCAGAACCATCTTATAGTGCATTAGGGAGACGTTCCTGACTGTGCTGCGAGGGAGACATTAGCATTCAGAACCATCTTATAGTGCATTAGGGAGACACTCCTGTCCGTGCTGTGAGGGAGACATTAGCGTTCAGAAACATCTTATAGTGCATTAGGGAGACGTTCCTGTCCGTGCTGTGAGGGAGACATTAGCGTTCAGAACCATCTTATAGTGCATTTGGGAGACGTTCCTGTCTGTGCTACGAGGGAGACATTAGCGTTCAGAACATTTTTACTACTGCATTAGCGAGAGGTTCCTGTTGGTGCTTTGAGGGAGAGATTATCATTCTAAAACCATCTACTACTGCATTAGGGAAAGGTTCCTGTTGGTGCTCTGAGGGAGAGATTATCATTCTAAAACAATCTACTACTGCATTAGGGTTAGGTTCCTGTTGGTGCTCTGAGGGAGAAATCATCATTCTAAAACCATCTACTACTGCATTAGGGTCAGGTTCCTGTTGGTGCTCTGAGGGAGAGATTATCATTCTAAAACCATCTACTACTGCATTAGGGACAGGTTCTTGTTGGTGCTCTGAGGGAGAGTTTATCGTTCTAAAACCATCTACTACTGCATTAGGGAGAGGTTCCTGTTGGTGCTCTGAGGGAGAGTTTATCGTTCTAAAACCATCTACTACTGCATTAGGGAAAGGTTCCTGTTGGTGTTCTGGGGGAGAGTTTATCGTTCTAAAATCATCTACTACTGCATTAGGGAGAGGTTCCTGTTGGTGCTCTGAGGGAGAGATTATCATTCTAAAACCATCTACTACAGCATTAGGGAGAGGTTCCTGTTGGTGCTCTGAGGGAGAGTTTATCATTCTAAAACCACCTACTACTGAATTAGGGAGAGATTATCCTAAAACCATCTACTACTGCATTAGGGACAGGTTCCTGTTGGTGCTCTGAGGGAGAGATTATCGATTTAAAACCATCTGCTACTGCATTAGGGAGAGGTTCCTGTTGGTGCTCTGAGGGAGACATAATCATTCTAAAACCGTCTACTACTGCATAAGGGAGCTGTTCCTGTTGGTGGTCTGAGGGAGAGTTTATCATTCTAAAACCATCTACTACTGCATTAGGGAGAGGTTCCTGTTGGTGCTCTGAGGGAGAGTTTATCATTCTAAAACCATCTACTACTGCATTAGGGACAGGTTCCTGTTGGTGCTCTGAGGGAGAGTTTATCGTTCTAAAACCATCTAATACTGCATTAGGGAGAGGTTCCTGTTGGTGCTCTGAGGGAGAGTTTATCGTTCTAAAACCATCTACTACTGGATTAGTAAAAAGTTCCTGTTGGTGCTCTGAGGGAAAGTCTATCGTTCTAAAACCATCTACTACTGCATTAGGGAGAGGTTCCTGTTGGCACTCTGAGGGAGAGTTTATAGTTCTAAAACCATCTATTACTGCATTAGGGAAAGGTTCCTGTTTGTGCTCTGGGGGAGAGATTATCATTCTAAAACCTTCTACTACTGCATTAGGTTGAGGTTCCTGTTGGTGCTCTGAGGGAGAGTTTATCGTTCTAAAAACACCTACTACTGCATTAGGGAGATGTTCCTGTTGGTGCTCTAAGGGAGAGATTATCCTTCTAAAACCATCTACTACTGCATTAGGGAGAGGTTCCTGTTGGTGCTCTGAGGGAGAGTTTATCATTCTAAAACCATATACTACAGCATTAGGGATAGGTTCCTGTTGGTGCTTTGAGGGAGAGATTATCATTCTAAAACCGTCTACTACTGCATTAGGGAGAGGTTTCTGTTGGTGCTCTGAGAGAGAGTTTATCGTTCTAAAACCACCTACTACTGCATTAGGGAGAGTCTCCTGTTGGTGCTTTGAGGGAGAGATTATCCTTCTAAAACCACCTACTACTGCATTAGGGAGAGGTTTCCGTTGGTGCTCTGAGGGAGAGATTATCCTTCTAAAACCATCTACTACTGCATTAAGGGCAGGTTCCTGTTGGTGCTCTAAAGGGAGAGTTTATCATTCTAAAACCGTCTACTACTGCATTAGGGAGAGGTTCCTGTTGGTGCTCTGAGGGAGAGTTTATCATTCTAAAACCGTCTACTACTGCATTAGGGAGAGGTTCCTGTTGGTGCTCTGAGCGAGAGTTTATCGTTCTAAAACTGTCTACTACTGCATTAGGAGAGGTTCCTGTTGGTGTTCTGAGGGAGAGTTTATCATTCTAAAACCAACTACTACTGCATTAGGGAGAGGTTCCTGTTAGTTCTCTGAGGGAGAGTTTATCGTGCTAAAACCATCTACTACTGCATTTGGGAGAGTTTCCTGTTGGTGCTCTGAGTGAGAGATTATCATTCTAAAACCGTCTACTGCTGCATTAGGGAGAGATTCCTGTTGGTGCTCTGAGGGAGAGTTTATCGCTCTAAAACCACCTACTAATGCATTAGGGAGAGCTTCCTGTTGGTGCTCTGAGGGAGAGATTATCCTTCTAAAACCATCTACTACTGCATTAGGGATAGGTTCCTGTTGGTGCTCTGAGGGAGAGATTATCGTTCTAAAACCACCTACTACTGCATTAGGGAGAGGTTCCTGTTGGTGCTCTGAGGAAGAGTTTATCGTCCTAAAACTGTCTACTACTGCATTAGGGAGAGGTTCCTGTTGGTGCTCTGAGGGAGAGTTTATCGTTCTAAAACCATCTACTACTGCATTAAGGACAGGTTCCTGTGGGTGCTCTAAAGGGACAGTTTATCGTTCTAAAACCATCTACTACTGCATTAGGGAGGGGTTCCTGTTGGTGCTCTGAGGGAGAGTTTATCATTCTAAAACCATCTACTACTGCATTGGGAAGAGGTTCCTGTTGGTGCTCTGAGGGAGAGATTATCCTTCTAAAACTGTCTACTACTGCATTAGGGAGCTGTTCCTGTTAGTTCTCTGAGGGAGAGTTTATCGTGCTAAAACCATCTACTACTGCATTAGGGAGAGTTTCCTGTTGGTGCTCTGAGTGAGAGATTATCATTCTAAAACCGTCTACTGCTGCATTAGGGAGAGATTCCTGTTGGTGCTCTGAGGGAGAGATTATCCTTCTAAAACCATCTATTACTGCATTAGGAAGAGGTTCCTGTTGGTGCTCTGAGGGAGAGATTATCCTTCTAAAACTGTCTACTACTGCATTAGGGAGCGGTTCCTGTTAGTTCTCTGAGGGAGAGTTTATCGTGCTAAAACCATCTACTACTGCATTAGGGAGAGTTTCCTGTTGGTGCTCTGAGTGAGAGATTATCATTCTAAAACCGTCTACTGCTGCATTAGGGAGAGATTCCTGTTGGTGCTCTGAGGGAGAGTTTATCGCTCTAAAACCACCTACTACTGCATTAGGGAGAGGTTCCTGTTGGTGCTCTGAGGGATAGATTATCCTTCTAAAACCATCTACTACTGCATTAGGGATAGGTTCCTGTTGGTGCTCTGAGGGAGAGATTATCGTTCTAAAACAACCTACTACTGCATTAGGGAGAGGTTCCTGTTGGTGCTCTGAGGGAGAGATTATCCTTCTAAAACCATCTACTACTGCATTAAGGACAGGTTCCTGTTGGTGCTCTAAAGGAAGAGTTTATCATTCTAAAACCATCTACTCCTGCATTAGGAAGAGGTTCCTGTTGGTGCTCTGAGGGAGAGATTATCATTCTAAAACCGTCTACTACTGCATTAGGGAGAGGTTCCTGTTGGTGCTCTGAGGGAGAGATTATCCTTCTAAAACTGTCTACTACTGCATTAGGGAGCGGTTCCTGTTGGTGCTCTGAGGGAGAGTTTATCATTCTAAAACCATTTACTACTGCATTAGGGAGAGGTTCCTGTTGGTGCTCTGAGGGAGAGTTTATCGTTCTAAAACTGTCTACTACTGCATTAGGGAGAGGTTCCTATTGGTGCTCTGAGGCAGAGTTTATCGTTCTAAAACCATGTACTACTGCATTAGGGAGAGATTCCTGTTGGTGCTCTTAGGGAGAGATTATCATTCTAAAACCGTCTACTACTGCATTAGGGAGAGGTTCCTGTGTGTGCTCTGAGGGAGAGTTTATCGTTCTAAAACCACCTACTACTGCATTAGTGAGAGGTTCCTGTTGGTGCTCTGAGGGAGAGATTATCCTTCTATAAACATCTACTACAGCATTAGGGACAGGTTCCTGTTGGTGCTCTGAGGGAGAGATTATCCTTCTAAAACCATCTACTACTGCATTAGGGACTGTTTCCTGTTGGTGCTCTGAGGGAGAGATTATCATTCTAAAACCATCTACTACTGCATTAAGGAGAGGATCCTGTTGGTGCTCTGAGGGAGAGATTATCGTTCCTAAAAACGTCTACTACTGCATTAGGGAGCGGTTCCTGTTGGTGCTCTGAGGGAGAGTTTATCATTCTAAAACCATCTACTACTGCATTAGGGAGAGGTTCCTGTATGTGCTCTGAGGAAGAGTTTATTGTCCTAGAACTGTCTACTACTGCATTAGGAAGAGGTTCCTGTTGGTGCTCTGAGGGAGAGTTTATCATTCTAAAACCATCTACTACGGCATTAAGGACTGGTTCCTGTTGGTGCTCTGAGGGAGAGTTTATCGTTCTAAAACCATCTACTTCTGCATTAGGGAGATGTTCCTGTTGGTGCTCTGAGGGAGAGTTTATTGTTCTAAAACCGTCTACTCTTGAATTAGGGAGAGGTTCCTGTTGGTGCTCTGAGGGAGAGTTTATCATTCTAAAACCGTCTACTACTGCATTAGGGAGAGTTTATCGTTCTAAAACTGCCTACTACTTGATTAGGGAGAGGTTCCTGTTGGTGCCCTGAGGGAAAGTTTATTGTTCTAAAACCGTCTACTACTGCATTAGGGAGAGGTTCCTGTTGGTGCTCCGAGGGAGAGTTTATCGTTCTAAAACCATCTACTACTGCATTAGGGAGAGGTTCCTGTTGGTGCTCTGAGGGAGAGATTATCCTTCTATAAACATCTACTACTGCATTAGGGAGAGGTTCCTGTTGGTGCTCTGAGGGAGAGATTCTCCTTCTATAAAAATCTACTACTGCCTTAAGAAGAGGTTTCTGTTGGTGCTCTGAGGGAGAGTTTATCATTCTAAAACCACCTACTACTGCATTAGGGAGACGTTCCTGTTGGTGCTCTGAGGGAGAGATCATCCTTCTAAAACCATCTACTACTGCATTAGGGACAGGTTCCTGTTGGTGCTCTGAGGGAGAGATTATTGTTCTAAAACCATGTACTACTGCATTAAGGAGAGGTTCCTGTTGGTGCTCTGAGGGAGAGATTATCGTTCCTAAAACCGTCTACTACTGCATTAGGGAGCGGTTCCTGTTGGTGCTCTGAGGGAGAGTTTATCATTCTAAAACCATCTACTACATTAGGGAGAGGTTACTGTATGTGCTCTGAGGAAAAGTTTATCATCCTATAACTGTCTACTACTGCATTAGGGAGAGGTTTCTGTTGGTGCTCTGAGGGAGAGTTTATCGTTCTAAAACCATCTACTACTGCATTAAGGACAGGTTCCTGTTGGTGCTCTGAGGGAGAGTTTATCGTTCTAAAACCATCTACTACTGCATTAGGGAGAGGTTTCTGTTGGTGCTCTGAGGGTGAGTTTATCGTTCTAAAACCGGCCACTGCTGCATTAGGGACAGGTTCCTGTTGGAGCTCTGAGGGAGAGCTTATCGTTCTAAAACCGTCTACTACTTGATTAGGAAGAGGTTCCTGTTGGTGCCCTGAGGGAAAGTTTATACTTCTAAAACCATCTACTACTACATTAGGGAAAGGTTCCTGTTTGTGCTCTGGGGGAGAGTTTATCGTTCTAAAACCTCCTACTACTGCATTAGGGACAGGTTCCTGTTGGTGCTCTGAGGGAGAGATTATCCTTCTAAAACCATCTAGTACTGCATTAGGGACAGGTTCCTGTTGGTGCTCTGAGTGAGAGATTATCAGTCTAAAACAATCTATTACTGCATTAGGGACAGGTTCCTGTTGGTGCTCTGAGGGAGAGATTATCGTTCTAAAACCATCTACTACTGCATTTTGGAACGATTCCTGTTGGTGCTCTGAGGGAGAGATTATCGTTCCTAAAAACGTCTACTACTGCATTAGGGAGCGGTTCCTGTTGGTGCTCTGAGGGAGAGATTATCCTTCTAAAACCATCTACTACTGCATGAGGAAGAGGTTCCTGTTGGTGCTCTGTGGAAGAGTTTATCGTCCTAAAGCTGACTACTACTGCATTAGGTAGAGGTTCCTGTTGGTGCTCTGAGGGAGAGTTTATCGTTCTAAAACCATCTACTACTGCATTAAGGACAGGTTCCTGTGGGTGCTCTAAAGGGACAGTTTATCGTTCTAAAACCATCTACTACTGCATTAGGGAGGGGTTCCTGTTGGTGCTCTGAGGGAGAGTTTATCATTCTAAAACCATCTACTACTGCATTAGGAAGAGGTTCCTGTTGGTGCTCTGAGGGAGAGTTTATCGTTCTAAAACCATCTACTACTGCATTAAGGACAGGTTCCTGTGTGTGCTCTAAAGGGACAGTTTATCGTTCTAAAACCATCTACTACTGCATTAGGGAGAGTTTCCTGTTGGTGCTCTGAGTGAGAGATTATCATTCTAAAACCGTCTACTGCTGCATTAGGGAGAGATTCCTGTTGGTGCTCTGAGGGAGAGTTTATCGCTCTAAAACCACCTACTACTGCATTAGGGAGAGGTTCCTGTTGGTGCTCTGAGGGATAGATTATCCTTCTAAAACCATCTACTACTGCATTAGGGATAGGTTCCTGTTGGTGCTCTGAGGGAGAGATTATCGTTCTAAAACAACCTACTACTGCATTAGTAAGAGGTTCCTGTTGGTGCTCTGAGGGAGAGTTTATCGTTCTAAAACCATCTACTACTGCATTAAGGACAGGTTCCTGTTGGTGCTCTAAAGGGACAGTTTATCATTCTAAAACCATCTACTACTGCATTAGGAAGAGGTTCCTGTTGGTGCTCTGAGGGAGAGATTATCATTCTAAAACCGTCTACTACTGCATTAGGGAGAGGTTCCTGTTGGTGCTCTGAGGGAGAGATTATCCTTCTAAAACTGTCTACTACTGCATTAGGGAGCGGTTCCTGTTGGTGCTCTGAGGGAGAGTTTATCATTCTAAAACCATTTACTACTGCATTAGGGAGAGGTTCCTGTTTGTGCTCTGAGGGAGAGTTTATCGTTATAAAACTGTCTACTACTGCATTAGGGAGAGGTTCCTATTGGTGCTCTGAGGCAGAGTTTATCGTTCTAAAACCATGTACTACTGCATTAGGGAGAGATTCCTGTTGGTGCTCTTAGGGAGAGATTATCATTCTAAAACCATCTACTACTGCATTAGGGAGAGGTTCCTGTGTGTGCTCTGAGGGAGAGTTTATCGTTCTAAAACCACATACTACTGCATTAGGGAGAGGTTCCTGTTGGTGCTCTGAGGGAGAGAATATCCTTCTATAAACATCTACTACAGCATTAGGGACAGGTTTCTGTTGGTGCTCTGAGGGAGAGTTTATCATTCTAAAACCACCTACTACTGCATTAGGGACTGTTTCCTGTTGGTGCTCTGAGGGAGAGATTATCATTCTAAAACCATCTACTACTGCATTAAGGAGAGGATCCTGTTGGTGCTCTGAGGGAGAGATTATCGTTCCTAAAAACGTCTACTACTGCATTAGGGAGCGGTTCCTGTTGGTGCTCTGAGGGAGAGTTTATCATTCTAAAACCATCTACTACTGCATTAGGGAGAGGTTCCTGTATGTGCTCTGAGGAAGAGTTTATTGTCCTATAACTGTCTACTACTGCATTAGGAAGAGGTTCCTGTTGGTGCTCTGAGGGAGAGTTGATCATTCTAAAACCAACTACTACGGCATTAAGGACAGGTTCCTGTTGGTGCTCTGAGGGAGAGTTTATTGTTCTAAAACCGTCTACTCTTGAATTAGGGAGAGGTTCCTGTTGGTGCTCTGAGGGAGAGTTTATCATTCTAAAACCGTCTATTACTGCATTAGGGAGAGCTTCCTGTTGGTGCTCTGAGGGAGAGTTTATCGTTCTAAAACCATCTACTACTGCATTAGGGAGAGGTTCCTGTCGGTGCTGTGAGGGGGAGATTATTGTTCTAAAATCATTTCATACTGCAGTAGGGACAGGTTCCTGTCGGTGCTCTGAGGGAGAATTTATCATTCTAAAACCATCTACTTCTGCATTAGGGTCAGGTTCCTGTTGGTGCTCTCAGGGAGAGATTATCGTTCTAAAACCATCTACTACTGCATTAGGGACAGGTTCTTGTTGGTGCTCTGAGGGAGAGTTTAACGTTCTAAAACTGTCTACTAAAGCATTAGGGAGAGGTTCCTGTTGGTGCTCTGATCGAGAGTTTATCGTTCTAAAACCACCTACTACTGCATTAGGGAGCGGTTCCTATTGGTGTTCTGAGGGAGAGTTTTTTGTTCTAACACCGTCTACTCTTAAATTAGGGAGAGTTTATCATTCTAAAACCATCTACTACTGCATTAGGGAGAGCTTCCTGTTGGTGCTCTAAGGGAGAGTTTGTTTGAGAGGAGAATGGTACTGCGCAGCCTCGGATGATATCTATCTGTGTCAACCCTTTCAATAATATTGTACAAATGATGAAATGGCAGAAAATATTCTGTGATTATTCACTTAAATGTGACTCATACATATAAAACGTTCAGCGTAAATGCATAAAAATATGTGGCCAATAAATCTTCAATATAAAATGTACATTTCCATAGATTATATTAACCAAGGAATTAGTGAAGTGATATTATCGCAGTAAAACAGGTGTAAACATATAAAAACACAAATGTGTATAAAAAGTCCTTGTAAGATAAATAAAGTGCTTGTAGTGATATTCCAGTGACTTGTGCTCAGATAGTCCTTATAAATATTCGTGCTCCAAACAGGTGAAGGATGCCTCTTTTGCAGGGGGATAGGTGTGCTACCCCAAAAGGATTCCTTTATAAAGTGCTTCAAGCGGGAAAGTGCTCATAGAATGCTCACCTCTATGGCTTGATGTATGTGCACATCAAGGTTTCTTTTTGCGGATTCCGTTCGATCGTTCCACGCTCTCTTAATCCTGATCCTGATCCTCATCAATGCTCCCACTGTCCGATCGGTCGCACTCCTTTGAGTTGTATAAACTCAATGCCACTCAGGAAGGGGGGGAAGATAAAAAGGCTTCCATAGTGTAGTATTAAAAGGGAATACTTTATTGTGTCCAAATATAGGTATTTTAACAAAAATAATAACAAAAAAATAACACAGTGGCTTCTGGACGCCTCTCACTGTGTGTCCAGCAAGCTAAAACTCAGCCTACGCGTTGCGTCACCTCATGTGACTTCTTCAGGGCTGCTGGATTGGTCAATCTAGATGTTGTTTATAGTCATAGGACAGGATATGGTCCGGCGGCCATTTTGTTGTAGATCGCACACGCGCCGCGGCCATTTTGTCTTAGATCTGTGTTAATACAACCTCTGCTGACACTAGTTAGGGGATGTGGGTGGAACAAGTGACAGTTTCCATATTACCTTGCGCCATGGGATGGACTAGAAATAGCCGTATATCGATAAATCATCTGTAGAGATGTTCATAAGGCTGATGTCAAACCAAGGGTTTAAAGAAATAATTGTAGCCTGTATTGTTGACATAATCATATATTAACCCTTCGAACGCTGAAAAACGGATTATCGTCTGTTTATAGTGCCTATACAGCGCCGAATGTTAAGATGAACAAGCAGCGCAAAAGCTGGTGTCCCTCAAAACAAGAGGTTTGATTAAAAGAGAGGAGTATACTTGGAACATTGAATACATAAAATGTCTAAAAATATATAAAAATATAGTATGGCAATATAGTGCCTAAAAAGCGCCCATATAATAAAAACCTGAAAACTTGAAATAAAAATTGTGGCTACGGATGTGTTTATGTCAAGTGCTATGAAGAAGCCAGGGAAGGGTATCCAGTGGAAAGATGCGCCCCACCAGTACTTACAAATGAAATATAGCCATAATGGTGAGGGGACATGCTAGGAAGGGAAATATATTGCATGTCCATTAAAAGCGGGACGAAACATTAAATTTAAAATTAAATAGTAAAAATCCAAGTAAAAATGAGAGTAGAATTGGATTGCTGCTGGACTCAGAGTGTGAGGTGTAACATAATACATATTACATTAAAAATTGCTTAAAAACAGTTCAAATCAAACTCCACATTCATACCTCTAGGAGTGAGAGTTCTCAAAGTGTAAATTGATTGACGCAATATAATTAAGGGTTACCCCAAACACAGCGTATCGAAACACTTTTTGAACACACATAACAGGGACCCATCACACCTACAATTTTGGGGTATTGAAAAATATAAAAAATCCTGGAGAGGGGATCATAAAATTAGAACTATCAGTCAGAAAGAATCAAAATGGATTTACACTTTGAGAACTCTCACTCCTAGAGGTATGAATGTGGAGTTTGATTTGAACTGTTTTTTAAGCAATTTTTAATGTAATATGTATTATGTTACACCTCACACTCTGAGTCCAGCAGCAATCCAATTCTACTCTCATTTTTACTTGGATTTTTACTATTTAATTTTAAATTTAATGTTTCGTCCCGCTTTTAATGGACATGCAATATATTTCCCTTCCTAGCATGTCCCCTCACCATTATGGCTATATTTCATTTGTAAGTACTGGTGGGGCACATCTTTCCACTGGATACCCTTCCCTGGCTTCTTCATAGCACTTGACATAAACACATCCGTAGCCACAATTTTTATTTCAAGTTTTCAGGTTTTTATTATATGGGCGCTTTTTAGGCACTATATTGCCATACTATATTTTTATATATTTTTAAACATTTTATGTATTCAATGTTCCGAGTATACTCCTCTCTTTTAATCAAACCTCTTGTTTTGAGGGACACCAGCTTTTGCGCTGCTTGTTCATCTTAACATTCGGCGCTGTATAGGCACTATAAACAGACGATAATCCGTTTTTCAGCGTTCGAAGGGTTAATATATGATTATGTCAACAATACAGGCTACAATTATTTCTTTAAACCCTTGGTTTGACATCAGCCTTATGAACATCTCTACAGATGAGTTATCGATATACGGCTATTTCTAGTCCATCCCATGGCGCAAGGTAATATGGAAACTGTCACTTGTTCCACCCACATCCCCTAACTAGTGTCAGCAGAGGTTGTATTAACACAGATCTAAGACAAAATGGCCGCGGCGCGTGTGCGATCTACAACAAAATGGCCGCCGGACCATATCCTGTCCTATGACTATAAACAACATCTAGATTGACCAATCCAGCAGCCCTGAAGAAGTCACGTGAGGTGACGCAACGCGTAGGCGGAGTTTTAGCTTGCTGGACACACAGTGAGAGGCGCCCAGACGCCACTGTGTTATTTGATCGTTTTTTGTTATTCATTTTTGTTAAAATACCTATATTTGGACACAATAAAGTATTCCCTTTTAATACTACACTATGAAAATGAAAAAGGATTAGGCGCTGATCATATATTGTGAATTGTGGACACACAGGGGACTGAGTGACTTGCTGCAGGTACCTTGCAGCCTAGGTTCAGCTCCGGGGTGGGAAGGGTTCGGACGGTACCAAAATATACATTCAGAAGTTATTTGAAAGATGAAAAAATATCATTGGGTCCGACCAGGACAAAAAATGGTTAAAGTTGTTTCTGTTATAACGACAAAAAATGAAACCACAATTTTTGACTGTCACCCGTTGTGACGTGTGTTCGCGGGAACCCAAGTTTAAAGGAAAATAAAAAACATGAGGGTGGGGCCTCGACTTGGATCCGACGTTCCATGGACGTCGTTCAGTGAGTCAGGGGACACACAGGTGTTAAGTGTTATATACTAGTCGCGGATTAGGAA
>BLSH010462558.1:642270-660142 GCA_018402905.1 Glandirana rugosa | reverse complement strand
CAACCCCGCGGCGTGTCTTCTGCACCTTTCACCCCGCCCAGTCGGGAAGTACAAATCCTCACTCACGATCCAGCTGCTGAATGCGGCTAGGGCTTGTGTACCCCTTTGCTGGAGATCGGAGAACCCCCCTTCTAAAGCAATGTGGTTTAGGAAGGTCAATGAGCTTCGGAACATGGAGGACCTCACGGCGACCCTGTACGGGCGAGAGGAGGTCTTTCGTGAGACTTGGAGACCCTGGAACTATTACGTTTTCACGGAGCCCTATCTAGAGGCGATGTCATAGCCCACTTGGGCTGCTACTTTTTGGCCGCACGGCTCGGTCCGGGTGAGGGGCGGCGGGGGAATCTCCCGTCCTTTCCCTTCCTCATTTCTTCCCCTCCCACCCCCCCCCCCCTCCTTGCTCTCTTTCAATGGGGAGCCCTCTCCCCTCTTTCATGTCCCTTTCTCCTCCACCATGTCATCTCCCTGTATACCGTTTGTATAGAGATTTACCTGTTATTACATCACCTTTTGTGGTGGAGTACCCCGCTCCAGTCCTTTCACTCCCCTTAAGTTCTCTACATAAAACTCAAAAGTCATTATAAGATCGAACCCTTTTCTCATAATTGGCGAGACTCAGAACAGACGATGTAACTGCAAGACAATGGGGCCCCTTTCCTTGCAGACCAGCTGCCTTAGGCTCCTCTCCTAATGGAGCCCCCAGTTAACCCACTCTAACCCAGTTAACCCACTCTAACCCTATTACCGGCATTTATTTTACAGACTGTGGTATTGTGGTTTGTTTATAATCATTGTCTTTCACCGAGTGTCTTCATTGTTATGAAAACTTGAACTGTTTGTATATTTCTTTGACTTTGCAATAAAGGAATTACAAAAAAAAAAAAAAATAGTATGTAGAATATTTATTACATATTGCATAAAATTAACAAACGTGCACCACATGTGCACAACAGTATAAATCATAAAAAATAAACTTTTTATAACATAAAACTATAGTGGCGCAGGATTGTGGCTATCAGCAGTGAAACATATCTTTGTATTAACATCGCCACATTGGGGACCTCTCATTGGTGTCAGTGTGATAAATGGTGCCCCATTGTGGGTATAATTTCTCCTAATCATTTTTAGGATTATTGCTAGTTCCCATGAAGGATAGATAAATCTAAGGAACACATTATGCCCCCTAACCACTGCTCCCAAATGTTTAATTATTTTTTTCAAAAGCAAGAACAAAATAACATTATGTGCATAAATAGCAACTTTTCAATAGATAATCAAAAAAAATGATAAATGATGGTAAGAAGGAGAAGGACCGTGAGGTTCATCTACAGGGGAAGGAGGTGGCGGATGCATATGGGCACATTGAGATGGCCCTCTCTGTACCAAATTTGGGTGGTGTGTAGAGTGGGGTATGTAATAGTTACGACTCATGGCAGCAGGTGGGTAGTGCAACCCAGCAGCAGGTGGGTAATGCGACCCAGCAGCAGGTGGGTAAGGGGTTGCCCTATGATCGTAGCAGGTACTTGGCTAACTGCTGCTGGTGTCATACCTCATATAATTTTCTGGACTGGGCACCTATTGCCTAATAAGAGGAGGGGGAGGAGGAGGTTCCTGAGGGGGAGGAGGAAGTTACTTGAAGTGTTTGATAACTTTTAGGATTTCGATGTGCATGTTGCACTCGTAACCACAATGAACTTCCTCCATTTGCGGACTGAGAATACGGGCAAATGAGGCTATTTCACTCGTATCGCTTCCCAGGTTGCCACTGGAGTCCTCTTTCTTTTTTTTTTTTTAATTGTTTATTTATAACTTTTCCAAGGTTGTACAGCATAAAATGTCATACATTTTATACCCACAATAGTGATGGTACAACATTTCCTGGAAATATGGGGGCATGTAATAGTTACGACTCATGGCAGCAGGTGGGTAGTGCGACCCAGCAGCAGGTGGGTAGTGCGACCCAGCAGCAGGTGGGTAAGGGGTTGCCCTATGATCGTAGGAGGTACTTGGCTGACTGCTGTTGGTGTCATACCTCATATAATGTACTGGACTGGGCACCTATTGCCTAATAAGAGGAGGGGGAGGAGGAGGTTCCTGAGGGGGAGGAGGAAGTTACTTGAAGTGTTTGATAACTTTTAGGATTTTGATGTGCATGTTGCACTCGTAACCACAATGAACTTCCTCCATTTGCGGACTGAGAATACGGGCAAATGAGGCTATTTCACTCGTATCGCTTCCCAGGTTGCCACTGGAGTCCTCTTTCTTTTTTTTTTTTTAATTGTTTATTTATAACTTTTCCAAGGTTGTACAGCCTAAAATGTCATACATTTTATACCCACAATAGTGATGGTACAACATTTCCTGGAAAAATGGGGGCCAGTATATAAAAGTGGCGCAGAAAAGAGGGCACGTTGGTGTCGTGCACCAGTCCCATAAACCCAGCACACCCAACACATGAACAAGATGAGGAAAAAGAAAAATGAGAATAAAACAATAAGAACATATTCGATTATATGTGAGAGAATATGTGAGAAATAAGCTCTAAGGACATCAAGATCTGTACAATTAGAGGACAAGGAGCTAGGGTCAGTACCAGGTATCATAGCAGGAACTTCTAGCCATTCAGTGGATATCATATCCTACCCATGACGTGTTCTTAAATTTATGTGTGAAGTTGCTCCGAGGAGTATTGGGAGGTGTCCCACACCTCCCAAACCTTAGAGAAGTGTAACATGGAGTCCTCCACTATTGTAGTCATATATTCCATCTTTCTTATGTCTGCCATAGTAGATAGAACATGTGGAAGAGTCGGGGGGAGGTGGGAAGCCAACACCTAGGGATAACCCATTTTGCCGCTAAGAGGATAATAGGATACCAGCCTTTTCCTGGTTTTCGAGATACCTGGAATTGGGAGTCCCAGTAAGTAATGTAAGGGGTTGAGTGGAACCGGAATGCCAAGTAGCTTTTGTAACATGTTTTGGATCTGGGTCCAGAATGGCTGAATAGATGAGCAATCCCTGAAAATATGTAAGGGAGTGCCTACGCCCTTACCACATCTCCAGCACTGATTGGGGGTCTGTGGATGGCGTGCGTGAAGAATGTCTGGAGTTCTGTACCAAAAAAGAATAATTTTAACCGCTGTTTCTTTTTGTATTACACATCTGAAGACTTTGGAGGTAGATTCCCAGATTTTCCCCCAATTAATCAAGGAGATAGGTCGATTAAAGAATGTGGCCCACTTCCTCATGTAATTGTGGCTTACATCAGTTAGCGGGGTGGCCGCATGAAGGATTTTATAGATAGTTGAAATTTGCCGGAGTTCATAAGGGCCTTTAGCACAAAGCCACTCAAAGTCAGTGGGATTATCTAAAGAAAGGGTCTTAGACATGTTAAAGAAAAAGTGTTTAAATTGTAAGTAGGAGTAGGAAGCTTGTGTTTAGATTGCAGGTCTGGAAAAGAAAGGGTTTTATATGTCACCGGATTTACTAGATTTGGCAATTGAAATATCCCTGCTTTGGACCATGGTAACATACGATCATAGGAGAGACTATCCGGGATATCTGGGTTGAAAAGTAAGTTCACAAGGGGAGGGTGTGGAGATGAGAGAAAGAATTTCCCGGAACACTTCCTCCAGATAGATAAGGTAAAAAGCATAGGGCCTAGACATGAGGATTTTAGTTGAGGGGTATGTTTGCCTGATGAAGGCCAGAGCATATAACATAGGTGTACGGGCCTAGTGATGCTCATTTCTATCTCAGCCCATCTGTTAGGGGCCATTCTGGATGTCCAAGAAGTCAAGGTGCGTAAGTGTGCAGCATAGTAATATTTGATTAAATCTGGGGCACCCAGACATCCCCTGTTTTTAAGGGCCGTAACTACTGAACCTGCAATACGATGGGAAGCATTGTTCCATCTGAAACACATACATTTTCGCTGAAGTAGTTTTAGCTTTGCCAGCGAGATGGAAACAGGGAGAGTTTCAAATAAATACAACAGTTTAGAAAAGATTGACATTTTAAGGACATTGACTCTTCCAAGAAGGGAGAGCGGAAGGCATGACCATTATTGCGTTAAACAATCAAGTTCAGTAAATAGGGGGGAGAAATTTGCCTGATAAAGCACAGAGTAGGAGGAGGTAAGACGTATACCTAAATATTTAAGTGATTGGGTGCACCAGTGGTATTTCAATGTTGTCTGTAGGGAGGTCAATTGTGTCAATGGTATATTAATGGGTAGGGCCTCGGTTTTGGAAGAATTAATTTTAAATCCTGAGATTGAGCTGAAAGATGACAGAAGTCTATGCAAGGAGGGGACAGATGTATGGGGATGGGTAAGGGTTAGCAAAATGTCATCTGTGAATAAGGATAGTTTAAATTCCCATTGCCGCAGCCGCACAACCCAAATGTCCCCCTGGCCCCTTATAGGTATGGCCAAGGACTCCAAGCTGAGGATGAAAAGAAGAGGTGACAGGGGGAAACCCTGTCTGGTACCATTACTCAGGGAGAACGACTGCGACAAGTGGGAAGACAGCAGTACTTGAGAGGTGGGGTTTGAATATAAGGTTCGCAGTGCCCCAATGAAAGAGCCTGAGAACCCATATTGATGTAATACCGCGAACATATAGGGCCAACTCAGGCGATGAAAAGCCTTCTGAGCATCTAGGCTCAAAACATTGGCCAGGTGTTTAGTCTTGGTCAGGAGGTCAATTAGGTCTATAGTCCTTCTGGTATTGTCGCCCGTGTGTCTAGACGGGACAAATCCCACTTGATCTTTATGTATCAAAGTTGGCATGATTGACGATAGTCTATTTGTCAATATTTTTGTGAATATTTTATAGTCTGAATTCAAAAGTGCAATCGGTCGATAGTTATCGGGGGAAGCAGGACCTTTGCCTGGCTTCGGTATCACCGTTATATGTGCAGACAAAAAATAACTATGCGGGAGTGTACCGTTTTGCAAGGAAGTAAATAGCTGTAACATGTGAGGGGCTAAGACTGGGAGGAATGTTTTATAATAAGAACACGGGAGACCGTCTGGGCCTGGGGCCTTAATTCTTCAGGCGTAATGGGCGCATTAATCTGCTCACTCTGTTCCAGAGTAATTCTGGGCAACTGCAAGGAATTTATAAAAGTTTCAAACTTCTCTTGTGTAAATTTAGTATTCGGACCGTTGTTTAGGCAGTTGTATAGGTCCTTATAACACCTGCCAAAAATTTGAGACATAGTGCGGGGGCAATGGGGGGGAGTCCGATTGTATTAGGTGATCGGGTATTGACATGAACACTCTGGGTTTTAACCTATTGACCAACATTCTATGTGGCTTGTTAGCATACTCATAAAACCTCTGTCTAGACCATAGTATTGATTTGTATGTGTTGCTCATGTCTAGAGATTTGATACAGTTGCGCACCGCCACTACGGATCTCTCTGTTTTAATGTCGGGAGTCCGCATGAATGTCTCATTTAAACGCCAATGACACACTCTTGGTGCAGAGACTGATATGGCCAATTCTAGAACAATGGGGGCGTCGTCAGACCACGTGATGGGATTTATCTCTGAGGAAACTACACTCAGGAGCACTGCTAATGTGACAAAAAAGTGATAAAGTCTGCAGTATAATTTATGTGGGGGGGGAATAGAATGTAAGTTGTTTGAGGGTAGGGTGTCGCACCCTCCATGTATCATAGAGATTATAAGATCTAACCAATTTGCGGAATGATGTGGACATTTTCTGAGCATGCAATGGTGGGGTGGACTGGAAAAGTGCGTATCTATCTCTACTTGGAGACATACAAAGATTAAAATCCCCTCCTATAATTGAAAAGGGTTGAGAATAGGATCGCACTTTTTCAAAGACCTTTGTAAGGAATCCAATTTGACCTACATTTGGAGCATATACATTTGCTAGGGTAAAAGTTGTGCCTAAGTGAACACAGTTCAGGAGAATGAAATGACCCTGGGGGTCCAAAAATGAGGATGATATGTGAATGTTACAAGAGTGTTTGATTAGGATTACTACTCCGGCTTTCCCAGAGGGGTCAGAGGCTACAAAAGTTATGGGAAAATGCTTGGAGGCAAACTTAAAAGAACTACCAGATTTGAAATGGGTCTACTGAACCATGATCACATCGGCTCCTGAGGATCTGAACTCCTTTAGAGCCAGCCAGCGTTTTTGTAAGGAATTCAGACCCTTCACATTACAAGAATAGATTTTTAAAGCCATAATGTTACATGAGTAAACATTGCAATCGATACCTTGCTAGCAAAAAATATAAGAGACCTTGGTGCACAGATCTTGAACCCAAAGGGAGATAACCCGTTAGGGGTCAGTTTAGTACTGTATTGCGTGTTGGCTCTATAGCTCACATAGAAAACAGTTAAAGGAGAGTCTGTTGCTGAAAAAAGGAAAAAGCAAGAAACAAAAATCATAACAAAACACATAACATTTTTTGAGAGGCCTGAGGTAAAAAGAACCCTCAGGAGTCCAGGGAAGCCGCCTCTGGATATGAAGAGGTGCGTGGCCTGACGCTTGGTTAGATCCAAAATTGCCATCCACAAAGTGGGGAGGATGGTCCCGTCTCTTCTGAGAAAGTAAAAGCAGATCGAACCGAACATTTGAAAAATCTTTAGGTAGGATATTGAAACATGGGGAACTGTTAGAACTCAGAATATAGGCCCATTTTCCAGAGGGACTCAGGCACAGCCTTCTGTGAGGTAAACAAGTTCTTCTCAGGGAGGGTTCAAGTCTCAAGTAGGAGATCTGGGGGGGAGGCCGCTGGGGGGTAGAAGAGGGCTTTCGTAATCTCTGATGGACTGGTATCTAGATCTTAGCAGGTGTCAAGAGGGATCTCGTGATCATGGGAGGAAGCTGGAGCTCTTCTTCTGGTATAGGCGGGAGACCTAGGTTAAACATGAAAGATTCACTTTCTGGAAGATCCCTTATGGAATACTGAACGCCATACTTAGAGGCCGACAGGTGGAAGGGAAATCCCCAATGGTATGCCACATGATATTTTTGTAGATGCATAGTGATCGGAGGTAGGTTGCGTCTTTTAGCCAACGTGATGGGAGAAAGATCGCTGAAGATTTGGATTTTGTTCCCTTTGTAGTCTATGCGTGTGGCCACAGTCAGAGCTTCCTTGCTTTTGTAGAAATGGAAATGAACTATTATGTCCCTCAGGTTGGTGTTAGGGGGTGGTTTTGGTGCCAATGACCTGTGGGCTCTGTCTAAACGCCAGTCTATGTCCAGGATATGAGGGGGCCAGATTGACAAATAGATCCAAAAGGAACAGGCGGATCTCTTTGTCGCTGACAGTCTCAGGAACTCCGCGGATCCTCAGGTTTTGTCGGCGTTCTCTATTTTCTAGGTCCTCTTGTTGGAGCTGAAGCTGAGAAACCGAGTGTTTGAGGGCAGCGTTGTCTTCTTCTAAGACATGTACATATTGCACCAGTTCATCAAATTTATTTTCCAGGGTGTCAGTACGCTCCCCTAGTTTGTCAATCTCTCCTCTGAGTTCCTGGGTAATTTTCCCGACTTCTTTAGCAATGTTATGTGTCAGGTCTTGCAATAGGGTCTGAAGTTTTAAGTTTAGGACCTCAACCGTAACCATTGCAGTGGGTACAGGAGGTGAAGGGTTTTGAGTCAGCTGTGACATACCCTCTGCTGTTGCAAGGAGGTCTGCGGGGTCTGGCGGTTCAGCCGTGTTACTCAAGGCTGGGGACTGCGGCCTAAGCAGGTAACGTTTCATGGGATGTAAAGTCTGGGGCTGTGATGGCGGATTGAACCCTCTATAGAAATGTTTCTGGAATCCTATCTTGCCCATAAGATATGTATGCTGTTAGAATAATGAATGTTGGGGCCCCCGTTGCTGAAGACACTTATGTTGCGGAGAAGGGGCCAGAAAGGAAGAGACGGGGACGGGGCCACATATTCACATGTCAGTTAACATATAGGATGTTCACTGATCTATCTGTAGGCCCATGCCCCAATGGGATGGTTGTAGTGCTGCAAAAACAACTGTAAGCTGCAATAGTGGGGCCACCAGGAGTGCTGAGGGTGTACCAAAATGGCCACCAAATTGAGACTGTGCCAAACGTTCCTGGGCCCCTCAATAGGAGCAAATTTTGAGAGCCTTAGGGGCGATGTTCAGGGATTAGTTAGTGTGGTTAAGAAGGGCACCTCTGAAAGACAGCAACTGAGCCTTGGCCACGGATGGGAGGTGTAGCAAGATGGCGGCTGCTATAGGCCTCTGGAGGCCACAGTGGAGCCTCAGGCTCCCATAGCCGCCGAGTCTCCCGTCTGCCTTGGCAGCTGGGCTATGGGTCACTTTGGAGGGGGGGATCCAAGCCGCCGGGATGCCTTTTCCTGGCTCTCCTGGTCCAGATGCCGGGGTAGGATGGCAGGAAAATGGGGCTCTGAGACCAGGCTTTGTGGCCTAGACCTGACGGGTAGGAATACTCCCGCCGGCAACATTCGAGCCACACGATACTCAGGCTGAGCAGGAGCGGGGAGTCTGATGAGTGGGGTGGGGTTGATTTTGGTCCTCACCCATCCTTAGAACAAAAGGATTCCCCTGGATTGTAAAACAGGTCCTGGAGCTCTTCTAGGATGTGTCCGTCGCTGTTCACGCCTGACCACGCCCCCCTGGAGTCCTCTTTCACTCCTCCATGACAACATCACAGAGCTAGTGGAGGTTAGAGACTTTGCACTCCTCCACCTTGCATTTGAGGATGCCACACAGATGCTCAATAGGGTTTAGGTCTGGTGACATGTTTGGCCAGTCCATCACCTTTACCCTCAACTGAGGCAGTGGTCATCTTGGAGGTGTGTTTGGGGTCATTATCATGTTGGAATACTGCCCTGCGGCCCAGTCTCCAAAGGGAGGGGATCATGCCCCACTTCAGTATATCACAGTACATGTTAGCATTAATGGTACCCCCAATGAACTGTAGCTCCCCAGTGCCGGCAGCCCTCATGCAGCCCCAGACCATGACACTCCCACCACCATGCTTGACTGTAGGCAAGGCACTCTTGTCTTTGTACTCCTTACCTAGTTGCCACTACACACAATTGACACCAACTGAACCAAATATGTTTATCTTGGTTTCATCAGACCACAGGACATGGTTCCAGTAATCCATGTCCTTAGTCTGCTTGACTTAAACAAACTATTTGCGGGCTTTATTGTGCATCATCTTTAGAAGAGGCTTCCTTCTGGGATGACAGCCATGCAGAGCAATTTCATGCAGTGTGCGGCGTATTGTCTGAGCACTGACAGGCTGTCCCCCCACCCCTTCAATCTCTGCAGCAATGCTGGCAGCACTCATATGTCTATTTCCTAAAGACAACCTCTGGATATGACGCTGAGCATGTGCACTCAACTTCTTTGGTTGACCATGGCGAGGCCTGTTCTGAGTGGAACCTGTCCTGTTAAACCGCTGTATGGTCTTGACCATCGTGCTGCAGCTCAGTTTCAGGGTCTTGGCAATCTTCTTATAGCCTAGGCCAACTTTTTGTAGAGCAACAATTCTTTTTTTCAGATCCTCAGATAGTTCTTTGCCATGAGGTGTCATGTTGAACTTCCAGTGACCAGTATAAGAGAGTGAGAACGATAACATCAAATTTAACACTCCTGCTCCCCATTCACACCTGAGAACTTGTAACACTAACGAGTCTCATGACACCGGGGAGGGAAAATGGCTAATTATGCCCAATTTGGCAATTTTCACTTAGGGGTATACTCACTTTTGTCGCCAGCAGTTTAGACAATAATGGCTGTGTGTTGAGTTATTTTGAGGGGACAGCAAATTTACACTGTTATACAAGCTGTACACTCACTACTTTACATTGTAGCAAAGTGTAATTTCTTCAGTGTTGTCACATGAAAAGATATAATAAAAGATTTACAAAATGGGAGGGGTATACTCACTTTTGTGAGATACTGTAATTTTTTAACCACGTTTAAAAATTTGTCCGTTTGCCTTTGTTTATTCATTATTGTTCGTCAGTCCTGTGATCTGGATCTAGGTTCTGTGGTCATTTCATGTTCGGTGTCCTCAACATTGGTATCTACAGGATCATTTTCCCCCAGATTTTCTGGATTCTCTCATTCCTGGTCCTCCTCTGTTTATGAATCCATATTACTCTCGGTTCTCCAAAAAAAAAAATATATAATATTAAATAATGGAAACAATTTGGTATATCTTTCAGTCCTGTAAAATATAAAGACATCATTAGAAAAATAGTTACAATTCTACACATACGCTTACAGTCGCATCTCCATAACGTGTTTCAGGAACATGAGCTCCTGGAAGTGGCAATATACACGGCCAGTTCTTCTTCCTGAACCACTCCTAACTTTATTTTGCTTTTTCAACTCCCTTTTAAAATTATCACGCATAGGTTTCCATTTCGTTTTCATTAGACGTACTGCAAGAAATTAAAATTTTCTTTACTTATTACAGATATCTTGCAACAGGAAATACATACATATCATTGCAATATGAGTTTCGAATTGGAATATTAACTATCAGTGAAATTGTGAAGGAAACATGTGATGCTATCTGGAATCAAAAACAGACATTCCTTCCGATTCCAAATAAAGACAAATGGATTGATATTGCTGAGCTGTTCTGGACCAAAACCAGCTTTCCTAACTGCCTGAGTGCTATCGATGGGAAACATATTGGGTTAATAAAACCCTGTCACAGTGGTACCTGATGCTATAATTACAAAAAATATTTTTCTGTTGTGTTAATGGCTGTGGTTGATGCAAACTATACATTTTCATTTATTGATGTAGGAGCATATGGTAGTTCCACTGACTGTTTTAAAAAAAATTAAAATTTGGAGAGCTTCTAGCAGCTAATCATTTGGATTTGCCAGAAAACCGACCATTGCTTGGAACTGAACATCCAGATATGCCATTTGTTTTTGTGGCAGATGTGGCATTGCCATCAGTGAGCATCCAATGAAGCCCTACTCACATAGGAATCTTGACACTCCTAAAAGAATCTTTAATTACCGTCTCTGTCGGGCACGCCGGCTTGTAGAATGTGCTTTTGGAATTCTTGCAAACAAATGGCAAATTTTTTTGAAACCTATAAATCGTAAGGTTGATAATGCTTGCAAATTAATAAAGGCAGCATGTGTTTTGCACAATTTGGTTCGGGATCGGGATAGTGTAATTTTTTTTTTTTTTTTAAAGTTTTTATTGAGAAGAAATGTATACACAGGAAAAAATAATGACAGATGTTGTACATACAGAAACACTTTGGATGAATATAATTTTGCTAATAAAAAAGATACAAAAAAGAGAGTTGAATAGGCAACAATACAGAACATTGGACATGTAAAGTCACAACAGGCTCTTTAACCAGGTAGAGTATCTTACGGTTACTAATAGATAGGAGGGGTAGAAATACCAAGGATGGATGGGATATAGGGAAGTTATGATTTAAATTTAAATGGGGTTTATAGACACGTGTGTTTTGAGATGGAAGATTATTCTACTCTGATTCTGTTTAGAGGAAGTCAAGGCATGCAGTTCACCTGCATCATGTTAAACTTAATATATGAAGGTATATGGGCATGAGACTTTTAAGTATTCTGCACTGTTTGGGAGAAGATAATTTGGCGTGTATTGGTATGTACGAGAAGCGGGAGGAGGAAAAGGAGGGGGGAAAGGGAGAGAAGAGAAAGAAAAGAAAAAAGGGGAGGAGTGGGGTTAAAGAAGCTTATTGGTAGTGTAAGAAAAGGGTGTATGTGCACAGGGGCAGACATAGGCCAGCTATGACTCCCCTCCCCACTCATGGAGCACATAGTGCCATTGATTTGGTTAGGATTTAATTTATTGAGTGTTGTTCAATGGGTAATCATGTGAGGATTTGAATTTTTGCCAGTTGAACCAAGTCGCTGTAAATTTTGTGAGGGTTTTGTGTGAAATGCTTATAAGTTCTTCGATTTTTTCAGTGCTATTAATTCTCCGGAACCATTCCTCTCTCGTTGGAATGTTTAGGGATTGCCAGTGGTATGGAATACATTGTTTAGCTGTGTTAATCATAAACATTATTAGAGCTTTATTATAACGTTTCTTTGGGATATTGGAAAGGTGAAGCAAATATGTGACAGGGGAAAATTCCAGTGTCTCCGCTGTAACTTGGTGGTGTACATTTTGAGGACACATTGACAAACAATTTGGAACCTGTTGATTTTCCACATGTCCGTGATCCAACAGTCGGTTTTCTAAGCCCTGCTGGTGCAGTAAATTGGCAAAATGATATGATCTGACACTTGCACTTATCAATAACATTTGTTATTGCTATCTTTCGTATATCTAACCTTTTATTTGCTGTAAGAAGCATACATTTGTTTCATGATAACAATACATTTTCTTTGTTACTGATGTTCTTATTAACCACCTCCCAACCGCGCTATAGCCGAATGACGGCTACAGCGCGGCTCTAAAATGCCAGGAGGACGTCAATAGACTGGGCGCGCTCCCGCGGGCGCGAGCGGCGCGTGCCGCCGAACGCTGCGGGAGCATGCCCGCGGGATGGGCGGACCCGATGTCCGCCGGAGACCCGCGATCTCCTTACAGAGAGGAGGAACGGGGAACCGCCGAAGTAAACACGGCGGTTCCCCGTTCTGTGAGGGGGGGCATGCTAGATCTACTGATCCCTGTCACTGGGATCAGTTAGATCTGTCATGCCCCTGTCAACCCCGCCCCCCACAGTTAGAACACACCAAGTGAACATAGTTAACCCCTTCACTGCCCCCTGCAGGTTAACCCCTTCACTGCCAATGACATTTATACAGTAATCAGTGGATATTTACATTTCTGGTCGCTGTATAAATGTCAATGGTCCCAAAAAAGTGTCAAAAACGTCCGACATGTCCGCCCCGATATCGCAGTACCGATAAAAATTGCAGATCGCCGCCATTACCAGTAAAAAAAAAATAATAATAAAAATGCCATAAATCAATGTCCATAGTTTGTGGGCGCTATAACTTTTGCGCAACCCAATCGATAAACGCCGATTGCGATTTTTTTTAACCAAAAATATGTACCAGCCAGAATATATATCAGCCAAAACTGATGAATAAATTTGTTTTTTTATTTTTTTATTTTTGAATATTTATTATAGCAAAAAGTAAAAAAATGTTGTTTTTTTTTTTCAAAATTGTCGCTCTTTTTTTGTTTATAGCGGCGATCAGAAATGACGCAGAGGGGATCAAATACCACCAAAAGAAAGCTCTATTTGTGGGAAAAAAAGGACGCCAATTTTGTTTGGATACAACGTCGCACGACCGCGCGATTGTCATTCAAAGAGCGACAGCGCTAAAAACTGAAAATTGGTCCGGGCAGGAGGGGGGTTTAAGTGCCCAGTAAGGAAGTGGTTAAAGATGAAAAATAAAGATAACTGTTTAATTTGAATTTTAGTATTTATTTATTTTGTATTAGAGTGCTAATATATATCACACACATAGAAAGTTGCATATGGGGATTATTGTGGGACTGTGATTAGGGTTAGGGTTGGGAGATTAGGATATTTGGGACTAGGATTAGGGTTAGGGTTGGGAGATTAGGACTTTTGGGAATGGGATTAGGGTTAGCGTTGGGAGATTAGGACTGAAGTTGAGCGGACACCTGGATGTTCGGGTTCGGCAGGTTCAGCCGAACTTCGCGAAAAAGTTCGAGTTCGGCCCCGAACTTGACCCCGAACCTCAATGAATTCAATGCTGGCCCAAACTTTTGGGCACTAAAATGGCCCTAAAATAGTCCTGAAAGGGGCTAGAGGGCTGCAAAAGGAAGCAAAATTGGGGTAAGAGTAGGACAAGTGTCCTGCAAGCAAATGTGGATAGGGAAATAACTTAAAATCACATAAAAAAAAGAGACTGCTGCATGACTTGGGGCTCAGACTGCTTGGCTGATTTACAAGGGGCTGAGGTGAAAGACAGATGGCCATGGGGTTCAGGTGCCAACTCTGAGCTTTCATCAAGGGACCGGGAGGGAGATAATGTGAAGGAACTGGAGGCATTGTCAGCCACCCAATCTACTATCGCCTGTACTTGTTCTGGCCTCACCATTTGTTGAGCGGCATTCGGGCCTACCATATAACGTTGAAGGTTCTGTCGACTACTCGCACCTGAGGAAGGTGTTTCACTTGTGCGTGTAGCTGGCACAGATTGACCACGTCCTCTCTTTGCAACAGGAGCTTCACCAACACCACCAACACCAGCAGCACCAGCAGCACCACGACCACGTCCCTTATTTGAAGCTCTCCTCATTCTGGATGCAAATGTACTATATAGCACAAATTTATATTATTTTTTTAAACCGGCAATGTAGACTCACTTTTTAATTTTGTGCAAGAAATGCACAGCAAGGTGCAAATGTACTATGTAGCACTATTTTTTTTTTTTTTTTTAAACCAGCAATGTCGACACACTTTTTAATTTTGTGCAAGAAATGCACAGCAAGGTGCAAATGTACTATGTAGCACTATTTTTTTTTTTTTTTTAAACCATCAATGTCGACGCACTTTTTAATTTTGTGCAAGAATTGCACAGCAAGGTGCAAATGTACTATGTAACACTATTTTAATTTTTTTTTAAAACCAGCAATGTCGACGCACTTTTTAATTTTCGGCAAGAAATGCACAGCAAGGTGCAAATGCACTATGTAGCACTATTTATTATTCTTTTTTTTTAAACCAGCAATGTAGACACACTTTTTAATTTTGTGCAAGAAATGCCCCACTGGCCACAAATGTAATATTTTGCACAAAAAAAAAAATTGAATTTGTCTAATTGCAATGTAAAAGCAGTATTTAAATGTGCCAAAATGTTGCCAACTGAACTAAGAGAACACGATTAACGTAGTGTCCCTGACACACAAGCAGTTGCAAGTGCACTGCACTTGCAAAAATGTTTGCAAACGCCCACCTAACAAACAGAAAAATTGCTTAGGTTTTATATGAGGCACTTTGCTTAGCAAACAAAATGTACTCTAGCAAACAAAAATCTCCTCTAGCACCCACCCACCTATAAATCACTGTTTTTAACAGATTTTCTAAAGCTAATCTGTCCCTCACAGCAGCAGCAGCATCCTCTCCCTACACTAGTATGAGATAATTTTCTAAAGCTAATCTGTCCCTCACAGCAGCAGCAGCATCCTCTCCCTACACTAGTATGAAATGATGTGACATGCAGCACTACGTGACTCCAGCTTATATAGAGGCTGGGTCACATGATTCACTGGCCAATCACAGCCATGCCATTAGTAGGCATGGCTGTGATGACTTCTAAGGGCAAACAAGTGAAACGCTTGTTGATTGGCTGCCCTGCAGCTATTCAACAGGCGTGAAAAAATACCCAAACCCCAAACCCAAACCTGGACTTTTTCTCAAATGTCCAGGTTAGGGACACAGACACACTAAAGTCCGGTACGAACCCGAACTTTACAGTTCGGGTTCGCTCAACTCTAATTAGGACTTTTGGGACTGGGATTAGGGTTAAGGTTGGGAGATTAGGACTTTTGGGAATGGGGTTAGAGCTGTGAGATTAGGATTTTTTGGACTGGGATTAGGGTTAGGGTTGGGAGATTAGGACTTGTGGCAATGGATTAGTGGTGGTGGATTTAGAATTGTGAGACTGGAATTGTAGGAATGTGAGTAGTTGAGGTTGGATAGGGCTAGGGTATTGTGTTTAGTGACACAGGGATTGGGGTTAGGATTGGGACTTTTGGGGGGGTATAAGGGGACTGGTACTTGCTTTTGGCTGCTTGTTGCTTCATTGGCAGTTCAGTCCACTGAGATATGTGCTGATTAGCAATGGTGCAACTTGCTTGGGTTTTTTTGGAGTTGTTGGAATACCACTCGTGGTTAAGATCTCAGAGTTCAGGGTGCTTTTAGTAAAATTACCAGAACCCCGGTCCCGGACACCCCAAAGTTTGGTACGGACCCGAACTTTACAGTCCGGGTTTGCTCAACACTATTCTTTAGCTGAAGCTGAGTCAGTAATATGCTAGATGTTTTGGTGTATGCAGCTAGTTGGGGGAGATACTCTAGAAGGTGTCTGGTATCCTGGTATAGGATGTCATTGGGAATCAAGAATAGACAGGGTCTATGTAATTAGAGAAATGTTACATATATTTGTTTATAAACTACTAGTTGGGATTAGTGTAATCTCAGTTATAATCATCAGTGTTTGTATGCATTTACATAATGTTGAATACGTCGCTAATATGTGTTATTTTAAGCAATGATTGGTTTCATTATATGGTCAGCACCTTACAACAGTGTGGGCTTGTCAATCAAAGTCCATATATGACTCTGATAAGTTAGTACTTCCCCTTGTATGACATATTGCCTTACAAGGTTTTCTGTGATGTGAAGTTATGACTCTACATGGGGCATAAAAAGACAAGACACCCACCATACGGACTCACACATTCATACACACACTCACACACACAGATGGAAGACTGATCAATTTGAGGCAATTCCACACTCAGAGTCTATTTGTGCATGGGACAGCACAAACAACCTAATACTCAATGAATAAATAGAACAACACAGACTTATTTCATGTTTTAGCTGTAATGGCCATGGCGTTTATTGAGGGGTTAACCAAAAATTGAACAATAATCATCAGTAATATATTTATTCTTAAATAACCATAAATCATTTCTTTATTAATATTATAATGTAGTCCATCCAGAACTGAACTGGATGAAAAACCAAAAAAAAACAACATGACGGAAACTGTATTCATATTAAAAAAGGGGGGAGGGTGGGTGGGAGCAACACGGAGCTCCATCTTCAGTGGGGGGTCTCCTCAGGCGGCAAACAGAATGGGAAAGCCACCGGCTTTATATCCTGCATCCGGCTCCAGCCAGCTCCTTTAAGCCAATCAGACCCCATTGCTATGCTGCCCCGCAATCTGACGTCACCAAGAGCAACCTGTAAAAGAAGAGGGAGGGGATGAGACCGGGAGGGGGAGAGAGGCAGCCCTTTGTACTGTCCCATGGAGCCCCGCATAAGTGCTAGGGGCTCATTCATGGGACAGCACAAACGACCTAATACTCAATGAATAAATAAAATAACACAGACTTATTTCATGTTTTGGCTATAATGGCCACAGCGTTTATTGAGGGGTTAATCCAAAATGGAACAATAATTATCCATCACCAGTAATATATTTAATCTTAAATAACCATAAATCATTTCTTTATTAATATTATAATGTAGTCCATCCAGAACTGAACTGGATAACAAACCCCACAAGCTGAAAGTCACTCAGGAACTGAGTGACTGAAGCCCCTCAAAACCGTGGCCTGCTCAATCATGCTTTGTAAACCTAGAATAAAGATATCCAACCAGACATCTGACAAATGTACAAAATCAAATCTATAAAGACCCTTTATAAAGAGGTCCATATGGCGGATTGAAAGACCACCTTGGGAAATTATGAAATTGCAAATGGTTCTATTTAAACATTTCCTAATTTTGTCGAAATAATGAAGATTGCTTGAATCTGACCAAAGTAGTCTTGGAATCATTTCGGAGAATGCCAAC
Source organism: Glandirana rugosa (assembly GCA_018402905.1). NCBI lineage: Eukaryota > Metazoa > Chordata > Amphibia > Anura > Ranidae > Glandirana > Glandirana rugosa. The sequence continues at coordinate 642,562 of BLSH010462558.1, read as the reverse complement.
ACTGTAAATGGAAACAATAACTTAAAGATGATACATCCCTCTTCATTTCACAAGTCAGTTCCCAAGTCTTTATCCTGCCCAGGTCGTTAGCCCCGGCATGAATAATCAATACATCTGGCGAAGGCTATTGTCCTCGCAAGTAAATTAAATGGTCTTTAAGTTTTCTCCATTTCAGACCCCTTATACCCCACCATAGAACCTGAAAAAGTCTTTCATCCAGACCGAGATTGGTTTCGAATTCCTGAATAATCCTTTACAAATTTATCTTGGTAAACGTTAAAGTATTAAAGGG
>BLSH010462558.1:623349-635916 GCA_018402905.1 Glandirana rugosa | reverse complement strand
AATTCAATCACACTGCGGTATCATACCCATGTATTATGTGCAATGCTAAACACAGAGTAACCAAATTATATCTTGTGCCACTCTGTCAATGAATGCATTGAGAATATAAAGTGCTAGTGCAGATATTTAGGACATAGTGATAACCAAACATATATAGTCCATTTTCCACAGTTCATATGTGAAGAAAAGTGCAAAAATAGCAAAAATTATAAAGGTCATGCAAAAATAGCAAAAATTATTCAAATATAAAGTTTGTGTGGATCTTGAAGTATTTCAAAGGAGATATATACAAAGGAAGGCTTTATATGGAAGTATAGTAAATCATCTCATGTCACATAATTGCGCTTACCAGAAAGTAGTTATATTCAGGCCTGAATATAATATGGAGTCACAGAGCCACTGGATGGTTCTTTCCTTCAGAGGTCCACAGGGTGGCGCTATAATGTCCCAGCGGGACAATGGTACCTCCACTTGGATGTTCTCCAAAAGAGTGTGTTGAACATGAAATAAAAGCCTCACATAGCATAAGATCCTTTATGATAGACTTTAATCAAAAGTAGTGCACTAACATGTAAGCAGATAAACTTGAGCTCAAAAAGGTTGGCCGATCACAAGACAAAGCACAGGGGTATGGGGTACTGCTCACCTGTTCAGAGCATCCCGAACATTAAGGGGCATTCACGGGAACTTTGAGCACCCCATAATGCATTCCAATGGTGGGGAAATGCCGCCCACAGATTGGTCAAAGCATGCACATGACCGGGCATGATTTGGCCAATCACAGAGTACTCTGCTCTTAGAGCTATGATTAGCTAAAGGCAGGGTGCCTTTAGCCAATCACTGCTCGGCAGCCTTAATCCACGCCCCACACTATATAAAGCCAATTGTACAGTGGCTCTATGTAGTGTAAATAATGATGGATAAAGAGACAGTGAGCTTAGGTAGCGGCGTGTAGGCAGTTTAGTGTAGCTAGCTGTGCATGGTGAAAAACTTATATTAAAAAGATAGATAGGGTGATCTATATACAGTCAGTTAATGCAGGCAGTACAAGAATATATACTTCCTAGTGTATATATATATTGCAATGCCTTTAGTGTAGACTATATACAGCTAATTCAGTGTATAGTATATAGCATCCGTTCAGGCAGTGAAAGAATATATATATACAGTGTATTGAGTGTACGCTATATATCAATGCATTCGGGGGTGTACGTACGGTATATAGTACACTTGACGTGGTGTATTAAAATATATAGTCTAGTATATACAGTATATATATATACACACAACATATTGAGTGTATACTATATATCAGTGCATTTGGGGTGTACGGTATATAGTACACTTGATGTGGTGTATTAAAATATATACAGTCTAGTGTATATATATATATATATATACACACACAGCATATTGAGTGTACACTATATATCGGTGCATTCGGGGGTGTACGTATGGTATATAGTACACTTGACGTGGTGTATTAAAATATATACAGTCTAGTATATATATATATATATACACACACACAGGGGTTTAAGTGTACAGTATATATCAGTGAATTCAGAGGTGTAAGGTATATAGCACACTTGACGTGGTGTATTAAAATATATACAGTCTACTATATATATATACACACTTCGTATTGAGTATACACTATATATCAGTGCATTTGGGGGTGTAAGTACGGTATATAGTACACTTGACGTGGTGTATTAAAATATATACAGTCTAGTATATATATATACACACACAGCGTATTGAGTGTACACTATATATCAGTGCATTCGGGGGTGTACGTTTGGTATATAGTACACTTGACGTGGTTTATTAAAATGTATACAGTCTAATATATATATATATATATATATACACACAGCGTATTGAGATGTACACTATATATCAGTGCATTCGGGAGTGTACGTATTGGTATATAGTACACTACTTGATGTGGTGTATTAAAATATATACAGTCTAGTATATTTATATATATATATATGTATACACACAGTGTATTGAGTGTACACTATATATCAGTGCATTCGGGGGTGTACGGTATATAGTACACTTGACATGGTGTATTAAAGTATATACTGTCTAGTATATATACACACACAGCATATTGAGTGTACACTATATATCAGTGCATTCGGGGGTGTATGTATGGTATATAGTACACTTGACGTGGTGTATTAAAATATATACAGTCTAGTATATATACAGAACAGGTGTGGTGAACAGCATATCAGATGAAGGTAGTGCACCAACGATCAGGTCGTCCCACCGACCATATATAGAAAAATCCAAAGTGGGGTCGTTGCACTATATATTTATTCAGAAGTCCATGGGGACTATTCACAACAACACTACAATTAAGAACTGCTGATATATCACTTGCATCACTATGTTGTATAATGATTAGAGTTGAGCGAACCCGGACTGTAAAGTTCGGGTCCGGGGTTCTGGTAATTTTAATGAAAAATCTTAAAAATGCTGTAAAAAAGCCCAGGAAGGTCCTAGAGGTCTGCAAAAGGAAGGAAAATGTGGGTAAGGGTGGGACAAGTGCCCTACAAAGAAATGGGGACAGGGAAATAACTTTAAATATTTAAAAAAAAAAAAAAACATAAAAAATGCAAAAATGGAGATCATCTTCAAAATGGGTCTGAAAAGTATTAATTAACATTAGAGGCCATAGAACTGTTCTAAAATCATCTCCAAACGGTGTCAAAAAAGTATAAATAAGCCGGGAGTACCCATATCACTGTTCTGCAAAATGTGTGTATCACTTTAAATGAAACCGTCAATCATTGCACATCTCTTCAGCACAATTATTTCAAGTCTGTGTGTCACTTTAAATAAAACCGTCAATCATTGCACATCTTTTATTCACACTTCTTTTTAAAGTCTGTGTCACTTTAAATGAAACCGTCAATCATTGCACATCTGCTATTCACACACATGTGTTCTGCACCAGAACAAATGTTCTTCACACATTACATCTTTTCTTCATACATCTGGAAATAGAATAGAACACTTTACCTAAAACCGGGGAGAAACCATGCACATGCACTTGAAACATCTGGATAGTGTGTTTGAAAATACAGCATAGAGAAGAGCATGCATATGGTTTCGCTCTTCACACACAGTTTCCAGATGTTTTAAGAACAGTGATATCATATTTCAAGTGCATGTGTATGGTTTCTCCCCGGTTTTAGGTAAAGTGTTCTATTCTATTTCCAGATGTATGAAGAAAAGATGTAATGTGTGAATAACATCTGTTCTGGTGCAAAACACATGTGTGAATAGCAGATGTGCAATGATTGACGGTTTCATTTAAAGTGACACAGACTTTAAAAAGAAGTGTGAATAAAAGATGTGCAGTGATTGACGGTTTGATTTAAAGTGACATACAGACTTGAAATAATTGTGCAGAAGAGATGTGCAATGATTGACGGTTTCATTTAAAGTGATACACACATTTTAAAAAGAAGTGTGAATAAAAGATGTGCAATGCTTGACGGTTTGATTTAAAATGACACACAGACTTGAAATAATTGTGCAGAAGAGATGTGCACTGATTCCCGGTTTCATTTAAAGTGATACACACATTTTGCAGAACAGTGATATGGGTACTCCCGGCTTATTTATACTTTTTTGACACAGTTTGAAGATGATTTTAGAACAGTTCTATGGCCTCTAATGTTAATTAATACTTTTCAGACCCATTTTGAAGATGATCTCCATTTTTGCATATTTTATGTTTTTATTTTTTAAAAAATATTTAAAGTTATTTCCCTGTCCCCATTTCTTTGTAGGTCACTTGTCCCACCCTTACCCACATTTCCTTCCTTTTGCAGACCTCTAGGACCTCCCAGGACTATTTTACAACATTTTTTGTACCTAAAAGTCCGGGTCTCCATTGATTTCAATGGGGTTCGGGGTCCGGGACAAAGTTCGGGTTCTGTCCGCACCCGAACCTGGACTTTGTCCCAAAGTTCGGCCGAACCAGCAGAACCCGGACTTCTAGAAGTTCGCTCAACTCTAATAATGATCCCTTCTATATTGTTTCAAAGATCAAAAGAAGGAGATATGCAAGGTTAAAACACTCTCTACTCTAAGGATAAACATTTTACTTCATCATAGAATCATGTTAAAGAAATAAAATGGAAAAATATGTTACCATCTCCAATATCATAAAAATATATTATTAATAATATTCTAACAAAATTGTAGAAAATATAAATGGCTGGAATAAATCTATTTTTATATACATATTATACATGCGTACAAAATGCACAAAACCCCAGTGATAGTTGTTCTACAAAATAAATGCAAATCAAAATCTGAATTTAAGCCTCTAAGTGCAATAGCCTCTATACGATCGATCCATTCTACTTCAAGTTTTTTTTAAAAAATAACTCATGATCTCCTCCTCTTCTATTCTGTTTAGCTTCATCAATAACCATAAATCTAAGTTGAGACACTGTATGACCATTTTCTACAAAATGTCTTGCTAAAGGAAGTTGGGTCAATTTATCCCGAATAGAATATTTATGTCGGGCGATACGATCTTTAACTGTCTGGGTTGTCTCACCCACATAGAGCAAACCACAAGGACATTTGATAATGTATACAACGAATGAGGATTGACAAGTATAATAACCTTGGATCTTAATGTTTGTTCCTCTAGGGGGTGAGAGAACCCAGACCCCTTAACCACTTCAGCCCCGGAAGAATTTCCCACTTTAGTACCAGAGCACTTTTTGCGATTCGGCGCTGCGTCGCTTTAACTGACAATTGCACGGTCGTGCGATGTTGTACCCAAACAAAATGTGCGTCCTTTTTTTCCCACAAATAGAGCTTTCTTTTGATGGTACTTGATCACCTCTGCGTCATTTCTTATCGCCGCTATAAACAAAAGAAGAGCGACCATTTTGCAAAAAACCCCAAATTTCTTACTTTTTGCTAAAATTCAAATCCAAAAAAAAAAATATAAAAAAAATTTTTTTTCACCGTTTTGCCCGATTTATATTCTTCCTCATATTTGCGATAAAAAAATCGCAATCGGCGTTTATTGATTGGTTTGCGCAAAAGTGGCCGTGTTTATGGATGATGAGAATTAATTTCTGGGGTTTTTATTTTTTTAAAATTTTTTACTAGTAATGGCGGCGATCTGCGATTTTTAGCGGTAATGCGATATTGGGGGGGACATGTCGGAACATTTTGACACTTTTTTGGGACCAATGACATTTATTCAGCGATCAGAAATTTAAATGTCCACTGATTACTGTATAAATGTTATTGGCAGTGAAGGGGTTAACCTGCAGGGGGAGAGCTAGGGGTTAACTGTGTTCCCTGGGTGTGTTCTTACTGTAGGGGGGTTGGGCTAACATGGGCATGAGAGATCTAACTGATCCCAGTGACAGGGATCAGTAGATCTCTCATGCCCCACTGACAGGGCGGTTAGCCACGGGCACACTCCCCAGGAGTGCGGCGGGTGCGCGTGCGTGCCGCCGGCGCGTGCGCCCCCTGGTGGCCAAATGCGAATCGCCGCTTATTTACGGTGATTCGCGCAGGGCTCCCCCACTGCCGCCGTAAAAAGACGGCGCGCGGTGGGGAACCGGTTAATCATACAACTGCATTGAATACAATTTAAACAGGGATATGATCCCATTTTACGAGGTCCCAAAACCGTAAGTTTGGGTTGAGATGGTTGAAATAAGTCTGCTCTCACCAATCGATAACGTATCGTTTTCCCTTTTCGGTGGGATTGCAGTGGAGGAGTCTGGAATTCAGAAACAGTGGGAAAGTTTTCTTTTAAAATACACCAATGTTTTTTTAAAATGTTATATATTTTAAAAGAGTAAGGGTGATACTGTGAGACAAATGGAATCCTAGGAATCAGATTCATATTACCTGAAGTGATTTGATTCAAATTTTTTCTTTCCCTTTGGACCAGGAGTAATGGATATCCCCTTTGGATTCATTTCTGTTCCATCTCATCCAATCTAGCAACCTGTCTAGCTGGATCCATAACGATCCTGTTAACTCTAGTAAATTGACTCTTAGGAATTGATTTGAAGACATTAGGTGGATGAAAACTCCTAAAAGGGAGTAATTGGTTTCGATCGGTTGGTTTGGTATACAGATCGCTTATAATTCAGTCATTTTGTAGTTCAAGGTTGGCATCAAGAAAATAAATCTTTTCCCCACTATACAGTATATTAATTTTAGACTGGGAAGCAAGTAGTTGATATATTCATGGAATAAAATTTGGGTATTAACGGTGCCCCCCCCATATAAGGGGGTTGGCAATAAAGTAGTTTTACAGAATTACACTATGTAGAGTCTTTCTCTTATGATCGAGTGATCGAATCAAGGAGGTTGCCGCGAGGTACAGGTGCGGGATGGATTCTATGCAAAGTCAGGCGCTAAGCCAGAGAGACGGGTGCCAGATACGAGATACGGGCTTCTAGTACACTAAGTTTCTGGTAAGCAGGTTGTGTATTTGGGTGCCGCACGTGGTAAAAAACATCTCTTCTTTGATGATCGGTATCCTGATTTCCCGCAGCTGTCCTCACTACAAGACTGGTGTTTCTGGGACTTCTTATACCCCTGTCCTGATGGACTTATAGATGGACCTTAATTAGTGCTGTGATACACTTTAGGGGTGACTTGAGGAGTCACATCATTTATATGTGTATTTATATATGTTCAACAATATTGCTTTTTAAAAAAACGGCAGCTTGAGAGGTCTGTGCGTAGGATATAATTTGGTATTCTCCTATTATACCAGGTGCTCCATCTGCGCTGATTGGTGTGAATTGACTGGGGACGCGGTCCTCTTCCACTTTTTATACATATACAGTGATTAACTATCGTTATATCGGGAGCAATGGACGCACTTGGGCTTTTGGGGAATAGGCACATTGATCTGGATAGGTTCTTCGCAACAGAGGAACATACAGATCATTTTGATGAAATGAGCACTTTATTCACGAACCTTTCCAATGCTCTTGAGAAGCAATTAAGAGCTTGGTGGGACGTGTATACCTTTGATCACTACATAAAAGAGAAAATAGTGTTCCGTAGTCTGAGGTGGGATGTCTCACCTCAAGATGGGTTTGACGATCCAGATTCAATGGGCGAATGGTTATCTTTTTTCAATATGGCAGGTTTGAAACTTCAAGAGCTGGTTTTAAACAGGAAAAGGAGGAAATTGGTGATTTTAGAGAATAAAATTAAAGAATTATATATTAAATTAGATTCAGTTAAAGATACCCCGAGAATGACTGATTTAGGAGATAAAATGAAGAAAAAATTAGAAAAATTGGATTCAGATATTAAAAAGAAAAAACGTAAAAAGTTTTTCATAGAGACATGTCAAACTTTCGTAAGAATATTGTGTATACATGGCAACTTAACGCTCCTAAGACAATTAATCCCCCCATTTCAGTAGCTAATAATGGAGAGGATCATTCCAATACTATGGATACCCCTAAACAGGTGAACTCCCCCATTGCCAGCACCCCCCTTGGGAACCCACAAGGGTGGAATGTAAAGGGCGGGAAAAGGGGAAGAGGTCACTTTAAGGAACCAAGATTGGGGAATTATAACCAGAATCCATAATACCAATACCCACAGGTACAACAAACACCTACATATAATAGATATCAGCCTCTTGCAAATGAGGGAGAAACCCCTCGGGTAACCTCAGCTCCTTTTTTAGGGAGAAGGGGGGTGGACTTGGAGGGGGAGGGGGTAATTTGGAAGGAGGGGACACCACAGAGGGGCACCATATTGGGTGCCATTCGATCAACCTGAGAACATACCAAGATGGCCCCCCTACGAAAGGGCACCGAATTACGGGTGGGATCACACTGTACCCCAACATTTAAGAGGGGAAAGAAAAGAGGATGTAAGGCAGACAGAAAAGTCCAAAAAAAGAAGGAGAGATGGAGATTAAATACACAAGATGGTATATATAATTTGAGTGGGATTGAACTATCCCCTGAAGAGAGGACAGTATTGAACCTTGGTTTAACGTATGGAATGAAACAACCTGTTAATAAATTTAATGTATATGTGGATATCCAAAAATACATGAGAAAGTTAAACATTAAAAAGCACTTTTTAAATAATAGCTCTTACACTCAAAGGAACAATTCAGGAGCAATAAACGGCCTAAATAGCGGATTAAAAAATAAATCAGTATTTAACCCACAAAAAAGTAATAACCAGCATTTAGATGTCTTTAAAAACGCAGTGTTAAGGGACTTGGAGCGTGTGATACCAGCTAAGAACATCAACCCACAATATATTTAGAAAGGGATCAATAGACTGGAAAACCATAAGGATGTTATTGTGAGGCCAGTAGACAAAGGGGTAGGGGTGGTGATCTTAACCAAACAATATTATACGGAGCAACTGACAGATATGTTGAATGACACAGACACGTATATTAGATTGAACGGAGACCCCTCTAAGCAGTACACCAAAGAATTGGCTAATTTAGTTGAAGCAGGGTATAGATCCCACGTACTAACCAAAAAAGAGAAGAAATATCTGGTAGCCAGTGTCAGCAGAATACCAACTATCTACACCTTGCCGAAAATTCATAAGGACCAGGTGAACCCCCCTGCCAGGCCTATAGTTAATAGTATAGGCTCGGTGGCGGCTAGAATTGAGCAGTACCTGGATCGGTTTTTGCAACGGAGCGTAGTCAAAACCAAAGCTTATTTAAAAGACACTAAAAACTTGCTACAGATTTTACAAGAAGTTGAGCTCAAAGATGGTGAGGAGACGTTTCTGGTTACAGCAGACGTTTCCTCACTATACACAATAATACAGCATGAGGATGCCCTTCTGGCCCTGAATTGGGCGTTGAGCCAAAGGGAGGAGATTCCTTTTGAGCAAAAGGTATTCCTTAGAAATGTGCTAGACTTTTGTCTAGCACATAACTATTTCTGGTTTCAGAATCAATTTTTCTCCCAGAAGACTGGCGTGGCGATGGGCGCTAAATTTGCGCCCAGCCTCGCCAATCTGTTTATGGCAGAATGGGAGGATGAGGAGATTTTTGGAAAACCTAGGAAGGAGCTTCTACTTTACAAGTGGTATATAGATGACCTCTTGTTTGTGTGGGAGGGTACTGAAAATTCTTTATTATTATTCCTAAAGGAATAAAATGATAACACCAAAAACATTGTATTAACATCGAAATATAGTCAAGATAAGGTGAACTTCCTAGACTTCAATATCTGTAGAAGAGGTAATAAATTTGAGACATCAGTGTTTTTCAAAACAACAGACAGGAACAGTTACCTCCCCATATTTAGTGGCCATCACCCAACATGGCTACGTAACATTCCAAAAGGCCAATTAATGCGGATAAAAAGAAATTGTACTAATGAAGTTGAATTCTTAGAACAATCTCAAATTATTAAATAGAGATTTGTTGTAAAAGGGTACAAACCAGAAACTTTGGATTCAACTATAGAGGAGATAAGAGGGTCATAAGGATTAAGTTACGTCTTTCGGTGTGTATTTCCACCTTTTACTATAGTTGAGTGTTGACCACAACTAGCCAATTATTAGGTATGGGAATGTATGTCCGTAATTCCCTATTAGGGGTTCATCGGTTACGGGCCTTAATATATCTAAATTTCAAGGGTTTGATAACGATCGCATCAGGAAGATACATACTTTTGTTTCCCCTTGTTTGATTACAATATACATAGGGGTATTATGTTGCAATTCCATATTGATAATGGTGATACCTGTGTCGGGTTAAGTACTCGACCTCCTCCAATAATTTTCCATCAATGTTCCAATAATTTTCCACTGTTGTCATGTGTAAAATGGGTCCTGGGGCACAATTTATTTTAGTTCGAGTTTTTTCTTATGATTGAGTGTTATTAATTGAGTAATATTTATTGTGATTTTTATCATGCATTGATCGGGTTATTGTATTTGTGATCAAATATGGTTTTAATGTCACTTTTTTTAAACGGGTTGGTTGGATGGCAAGTAGCAAGCAACCTTACCCAATCATCTTTTTCCTCCTTTAGATCAATGAGCTGTAATTGTGAACACTACACTGGGTAGTGAATGTATTTAGGGCTGTATGAGTAGGCTACTAAAATACAATATGTTAGATCTCCAGCCAAGTTCGCAGTACACCAGTCGGTAGAGTGTTCTGCTTGAAATATAATGACATAAAGATGTATAAATTGTGTTTGTTTATTTGCATCATCAGAACTAGGGGAGTACCAGCTGACCGTCATAGTTATTAGTATTGGTTAACTTTATTGATCTGCACTATATTATATAAAACTAAATATGGTGATAAATATAAGAAGGTTAATATCTGCACATACCAACTAGCAGATATACGGGTTATACGTAAGAATATAGATGTAAATAGACGGCGCAAGCACAGCTGTTCCCGGGGACATAAACTCCTCCCTAGTTCTGTGTGTGCTTATATTTGAGAGGTGTTGATTGTGGGGTCACGCCCTCCGTCGAAGTTGTGATGACGAAACGCGTCAGCCCGTGAATCCCACGTCAGGAAACAACATCTGCGTTCCAAGACGCGCGGTGACAGTGGATACTACACGCCGTGCTGATCATTGGAGCGGTGAGACGCCAGCATATGAGATTGTGATTTTCGTCTAATTTTATTTGTGAATTTTGTAAGTGCAATTTTTAAGGGGGTTGGCAATAAAGTAGTTTTACAGAATTACACTACGTAGAGTCTTTCTCTTATGATTGAGTGATCGAATCAAGGAGGTTGCCGTGAGGTACAGGTGTGGGCTGGATTCTATGCAAAGTCGGGCGCTAAGCCAGAGAGACGGGTGCCAGATACGAGATACAGGCTTCTAGTACACTAAGTTTCTGGTAAGCAGATTGTGTATTTGGGTGCCGCACGTGGTGAAAACATCTCTTCTTTGGTGATCGGTATCCTGATTTCCCGCATCTGTCCTCACTACAAGACTGGTGTTTCTGGGACTTCTTATACCCCTGTCCTGATGGACTTATAGATGGACCTTAATTAGCGCTGTGATACACTTTAGGGGTGACTTGAAGAGTCACATCATTTATATGTGTATTTATATATGTTCAACAATTTTGCTTTTAAAAAAACGGCAGCTTGAGAGGTCTGTGTGTAGGATATAATTTGGTATTCTCCTATTATACCAGGTGCTCCATCTGCGCTGATTGGTGTGAATTGACTGGGGACACGGTCCTTTTCCACTTTTTATACATAGCGAACACATCGTCTATGAATCTTAGCCAACATCGACAATTCTGTTGGAATAAAATATTATTGTAAATAAACAAATTTTCAATCATGTCCCTAAATGCATTTGCATATGGAGGGGCAACGTTCAAACCCATTGCCGATCCTCTGCATTGGAAGGAAGAAGAAGGTATCCTTGAATAGGAAGAAATTTTCTTCCAAAACAATCTGTAACAATTTCAAAAGAAATGATATCTGTGCATATGTGTGGTTTCTGTGGCCAATCAATAAACGGCAACATACTTCTATGCCCAACTCATGGGGTACGATGGTGTACAAGCTAGAGACATCCCAAGTGACAAGCAGGGACCCAGGGTTTACTTTGATATTTGAAATCTTTTCCAAAAAGTCTCCTGTATCTTTAACCACTTCAGCCCAGAAGGATTTCCCAGGTTAGGGCCAGAGCACTTTTTGCGATTCGGCACTGCGTCACTTTAACTGACAATTGTGCAGTCGTGCGACTTGTTTGGTTTTGGCTGATTTATATTCGTCCTCATAGTTTTGGTAAAAAAAAAAATCGCAATCGGCGATTGATTGGTTTGCGCAAAAGTTTACAGATGATGAGAATTCATTTCTGGGGTTTTTATTTATTTTTTTTTTTTACTAGTAATGGCGGCAATCTGCGATTTTTAGCGGTACTGCGATATTGGAGCGGACATGTCGGACCATTTTGACACTTTTTTGGACCAATGACATTTATACAGTGATCAGAAATTTAAATATCCACTGATTACTGTATAAATGTCACTGGCATTGAAGGGGTTAACCTGCAGGGGGAGATCTTGGGGTTAACTGTGTTCCCTGGGTGTGTTCTAACTGTGGGGGGGCTGGGCTGTTATGAGCAGTGACAGGGATCAGTAGATCTCCTATGCCCCCACTAACAGAGCGGGGAACCACCTACGCAGGGCACTTAGCGACATTTATTTGCCGTTAAACACCCACCGGCGACATAAGGACTCCTCACACGGACACCGAGCCCGCCTGGGCTACAGGCGACCGCTAGGCGCTACTCACCGGTGTCGTTTTCTTGCCCCTTGGCGGCTACATTTGTGCCGCCAAGGGGCGAGACAATCACCCCCGTATCCTCTAGATGACTAGGGACAGTGACGAGTATTGTCGGGTCGGGGGGGTGTCAATCTTGTGTGGGTCCCTTGTGTCAATTGGGGTTCTAGAGGGGGACGTCCAATTGGGGAAGTTACGGTCACTGTAAATATGTCATTAGTCACCTATAAATTTAAAGACTAGTGACATATTTACAGTAACCAGGT
>BLSH010462558.1:549958-571723 GCA_018402905.1 Glandirana rugosa | reverse complement strand
AGAGACAGCCCACCCTCCGAGCCACTTGTGAATGATTGGCCTGATAACCATGTAAATGACCCCTCTTTCTCCTCCTCCGGTGCCACATCCTCTTCCATCATCGCCCAAAGTGTTTTTTCAAGGAGACATAGAAGTGGGATAGTAACGCTGAGAACAGCGTCATCGGCACTGGCCATGTTGGTGGAGTACTCGAAACACCGCAATATGGTACACAGGTCTCGCATGGAGGCCCACTCGGTGGTGAAGTGGTGCTGTTCCGCAGAGCGACTGACCCGTGCATGCTGCAGCTGAAACTCCACTATTGCCTGCTGCTGCTCGCATAGTCTCTCCAGCATGTGCAAGGTGGAGTTCCACCTTGTGGGCATGTCGCATAGGAAGGCGAGCAGCAGCAGGGTGAGAACGCCGAAAGTGCACACAGACGGCCCGCACTTTCTGCAGCAGCTCTGACATATCCGGGTAGTTTTTTAGAAATCTCTGCACCACCAAATTGGCTAGACCCAGAGCTGCTACAAGATTTCACCCATTATCGCACACCACCAGGCCGGGCTTGAGGCTCAGTGGCAACAACCACTCATTGGTCTGTTGTTCAATGCCCGTCCACAGTTGCTGCGCAGTGTGGGGTTTATCCCCCAAACATATCAGTTTTAAAACAGCCTGCTGTCATTTCCCCCTGGATGTGCTGAAGCTGGTGGTGAAGGTGTTACGCTGAGCGGATGAGGAGGTGGTAGAGGAGGAGGCAACAGGAAGCAAATAGAAATGCCCTGCAATCCTCGGTGGTGGAAGGACATGCGCCAAATAGCTAGCCGCCTCAGGCCCACCCGCCACTACATTTGCCCAGCGTGCAGTTAGCGAGATATAGCGTCCCTGCCCGTGCTTACTGGTCCAGGTATCAGTGGTTATGTGGACCTTGCCACAGATGGAGTTGCGCAGTACACACTTGATCTCGTCCTCGACTTGTTTGTGCAGGGAAGGGATGGCTTGCCTGGAAAAGTAGTGGTGCCTGGGAACCACGTACTGTGGGACAGCCACCACCATCAGGTTTTTAAAACTGTCCGTGTCCACCAGACGGAATGACAGCATTTTCAAAGGCTAGGAATTTTGAAATGCTGGCATTCAGGGCCAGGGATCGTGGGTGGGTAGGGGGGCACTTCCTCTTTCTCTCCAGTGTTTGGGAGATAGATAGCTGTAAGCTTCCATGGGACCTTGTGGAAATGCTTGGGGATGGTGGCGGACATGGTGGCGTTGCTGTCACATCGTCTGTTTGCTGGGTGGCAGGTGACACTGGCACTGTAGAGGTGGAGGAAGAGGCAGAGGCAGCAGGAGAAGAGGAAGCAGGAGGAGGCCGAGACCTTTCTTGGATTTTGAGGTGCTTATTCCACTGCAGCTGCATGTAGATGCCTGGTCATGCAGGTTGTGCTCAGGTTTAGAACATTTATGCCTCACTTTGGGCTCTCATTGCACAGCGTGCAAACCACTCGTGTCTTGTCGTCAGCACATTGTCTGAAGAACTGCCACGCCGGGGAACACCTTTGAGCTGCCTTTGGTGTGCTAGGTCCCTGGGTGCAGTGGGTTGTAGCAGGCATACTGTCTAGGGGACGGTCACTGCTCTTTTGCAACCTGCTACCTCTTTTGCTGTGCTGGTGCCTCTGTGCGACCACCACCTCTTCCTCCAAACTGCACCCGTCACTGGCATGACCTTTATTCCATGTGGGGTCTAGGACCTCATCATCCTCCTCCACATCATCTTCCACCCACCCTTCATCACTGCCCTACTTGTCAGTCTGCACACTGTGGAAAGCCGCAGCAGTTGGCACCTGTGTTTCGTCATCATCAGAGACGTGCTGTGCTTGTGTTTCCGTGTCCTCATCCTGCAATAGAAGTGGTTGGGCATCGGTGCACTCAATGTCTTCCACTTCTGGGGCAGGGCTATGTGTATGGCCCACGGAAAGCACACCAGGAGAGTCATCAAAAAGCATAAGAGACTGTTGCATGACTTGGGGCTCAGACTGCTTGGCTGATTTACAAGGGGCTGAGGTGAAAGACAGATGCCCATAGGGTTCAGGTGCCAACTCTGAGCTTTCATCAAGAGACCGGGTGGGAGACAATGTGAAGGAACTGGAGGCATTGTCAGCCACCCAATCTACTAGCGCCTGTACTTGTTCTGGCCTCACCATTCGTTGAGCGGCATTCTACTCGCACCTGAAGAAGGTGTTTCACTTGTGCGTGTAGCTGGCACAAATCGACCACGTCCTCTCCTTGCAACAGGAACTTCACCAACACCACCAATACCAGCAGCACCACGACCACGTCCCTTATTTGACGCTCTCCTCATTCTGGCCGCAAATGTACTGTGTAGCACTATTTATTAATACAAAAAAAAGAAAAAAAAGAAGAATAAATTCTTCTTTTTTTTTGAAAAAAAAGCAACAGCAGCAGGAACCTCTCCCTCCACCAGTATGATATGATTTTAGTCTAATAATCTGTCCCTCACAGGAGCAGCAGGAACCTCTCCCTGTAGCACTATGATGAGATGATTTTAGAATAACAATCTGTCCCTCACAGGAGCAGCAGGAACCTCTCCTTCTAGCAGTATGTGATGATTTTAGAACAATAATCTGTCCCTCACAGGAGCACCAGGAACCTCTCCCTCTAGCAGTATGTGATGATTTTAGAACAATAATCTGTCCCTCACTGGAGCAGCAGGAACTACTCTGTCACGTACCTAGTGGTTGAGTCTGACTTATGCGGGGGCAACCTCTCATATGGCCCTGGTTCGTGAGCCCCTGATAGTGGGGACAGGGAGCTCAGGAGCACAGGGGGGCACGAGGGCTGGACTTGGTCACAGGTGGTAGGTGCAGGTTCACAGGAGCTCGTGCAGCAGAAGAGTGGTGGTACAGGCCGGGCCATCAACAGGCAGGCAATGCGGTACAGGTGGAGCAGGCAGACGGGTAGTCGGGTGCAGGCAAAGTTGGCAATGTGCGGGCAGATGAGGTTTAAGGATCAGGCAGAAGAGTGGTCGTTAACAAGCAGAGGTCAGGGCAGGCAGATAGCAAACAAAGTCCAGATAGGTAGCCAGGGTCACAGATACAGGGAGTCTCACTAGAAAAAGCGCTGGGGGTCACAGGAACAGGGAACGCTGTAGAATGGACAGCACTTGCTACAGGAAGCACACTGTTTAAATAGAGCTGCCCGGCACTGCCTCCTCTGGGAGCGCGAAGAAACAACAACAAAATGCAAACAACTACTCAGCACAATCTTATTCTAACATTGCCCCCCCCCCCAAGGGGCAGCCTCCGGATGCCCAAACGGGCTCTCTTGGTCGGGTTGTTCCTCCAGAAGGCCTTCACCAACTCCTTGGCATGTAGATGGTCTTCAGGTTCCCATTTTCCTCTGGCCCGTATCCCTTCCACTTTACTAGGAACTGGGTGATGCCTCCTCTCCTTCTGCAGTCCAGAACAGCTTCAACCTCAAACTCCTCCTCTCGATCCACTAGGACCGGTTCTGGTGGAGCTGTTCTCCACCCGGGGAAGGGATCCTTGGCCACTGGCTTAAGCAGGTTTACATGAAAAACTGGTTGAACTCTAAGTGAGGGAGGAAGGTCAAGTTCTTAAGAAGGTCAAGTTCTTATAACCACGTTGTTGATTTTTCTTTTGACTGGTAATGGTCCAATGTATCTAGGGCCCAACTTCTTGGATGGACATGTCAGCCTCAGATTTTTAGTGGCCAACCAGACCCGATCGCCAGGTTGCAAGTTCAGCTCTCCTCGTCTCCCCCTGTCGAAAGACCTTTTATCGCTCTCCTGGGTTTGCGCCAGGGTCTCCTGCAGAAGGTGGTTGTTCCTTTCCAAGAACTGTGTGATCTCCTGCACCGCCGGGACAGGGCTTTCGGTCAGAGTTGTAGGCAGGAATGTGGGATGATAGCTGAGATTCGCCCAGAACGGTGATTGCTTGGTGGCGGAATGGACCACGTTATTATAGGCGAACTCGGCTAATGGCATTAGAGAGACCCAATCATCCTGGGAGTACGAGGAGTAGCAGCAGAGGTACTGCTCAAGGGTCTGGTTGGTCCTTTCTGTCTGTCCATTTGATTGCGGGTGATAGGCTGATGAATAGGCCAGTTCAACTCCTAGGGTGGAACATAGAGATCTGCAGACTCGGGATGTAAATTGCACCCCCCGGTCTGACACAATGTTAGTGGGGATGCCATGCAACCTGACAATTTCCTTGATGAAGGTCTTGGCGGTCTCTGTTGCAGTAGGTGTGCCTTGCATCGGAAAAAAGTGTGCCATCTTAGTGAGACGGTCAACCACTACAAAGATGGAGTTGAATCCCGCGGATGGGGGCAGCTCAACAGCAAAATCCATGGAGAAATGGGACCAAGGACGCTCGGGGATAGGTAAGGGATTCCGCAGACCCCAGGCCTTGGTCCTCTCCGTCTTGTTTTGGGCACAAGTGGGACAGGCCCTTACATAGGTTCTACAGTCCTCAGGCATGTGAGGCCACCAGAAGGTGCGGGACAACAGTTCACCTGTCTTGCGGTTGCCAAAGTGCCAGGCCAATTTACTGTTATAGCACAGCTCTAGTACTTTCAGGCGGAGTGCTTCAGGTATAAAGATTCGGGTACCCAACCACCACAGCCCGTCTTTCTCTGTCAGTTTAGGCTCCTTGGGTACTGTGGAGCTAGCTAGAGCCCACCGTATCTGGGTTAGGAGGTCCTCCTGGACCAATAGAAAACTGTGGGCAGGTAGAATGGTGTCTGGAAGGGGAACTTCCCCAGGCTCTGGGAACATCCGTGACAAGGCGTCTGGCTTGACACTCTTAGACCCTGGCCTGTACGTAATATGGAGCTGAAAGCGGGAAAAGAACAAGGCCCATCGGACTTGGCGAGGTCTCAGCCTCTTGGCCTGTATGCAGGTACTCCAGATTTTTGTGGTCCGTGAATACCAGGACTGGGTGCCTTGCTCCTTCAAGAAGATACTGCCATTCTTCCAGGGTGGACTTTATTGCTAACAGTTCTCTGTCCCCAACATCGTAATTCCTCTCGGGGGAGTATATTTCCGAGAGAAAACCACAATGGGGTGCAGTGAGGCCTTGGGCCCCTGTCTCTGAGAGAGGACCGCCCCAACTGCGGTCTCCGAAGAGTCCACTTCCAGGACATATGGCAGTGCTGGGTCGGGGTGCTTGAGCAAAGGAGCAGATATGAACAGCTTCTTTAGGGCCTGGAAGGCTGCCTGTGCCTCGGTTGTCCAGGTAAAGCGAACGTTCTGCTTGGTCAGCTGGGTTATGGGAGCAATGACTGCAAAGAATCCCCATATAAATTTCCTATAAAAAAAGCCAACGAAGCGATGTACCCCTTTCTTTCAGTCAAGTATGGCTGTGACCTTTTGAGGGTCCATGGTGATACCCTTCGTGCAGAGATGAAATCCCAAGAATGCGATGTGCGCACACTCGAATGCGCACTTTTCCGCTTTTGCGTAAAGTCTGTGCTCCCTGAGGCGGCTGAGTAAGCATTTCACATGCCTGCGATGTTCTTCCAGGGAGGGGGAGAAGATGAGGATGTCATCGAGATAGCGACCACAAACTGATCAAGGAAATCTCGAAAGACATAATTTATCAGGTGCTGGAAGGTTGCTGGGGCGTTGCAGAGCCCAAAAGGCATGACCAGGTATTCAACGTGGCCAAAGCGAGTCCTAAAAGCCGTCTTCCATTCATCCCTCTCCCGTATGCGGATCAGATTGTAAGCTCCATAGATCTAACTTAGTGAAGACAGTAGCCATTCCAAGTCTTAATTGTGACCTTGTTGAGATCCCGATAATCAATGCAGGGTCTGAGCGTGTGGTCCTTTTTCTCCACAAAGAAGATTCCTGCTCCGGCAGGTGATGTGGAGGGCCGGATGAAGCCCTTCTCCAAGTTCTCATCTAAGTAGAGTTGAGCGAACGCGTGGATGTTCGGGTTCGGTGGGTTCGGCCGAACTTCGGAAAAAAGTCCGGGTTCGGTACCGAACTTGACCTGAACTTTACCCCGAACCCAGAAGCCCATTGAATTCAATGGGGACCCGAACTTTTTGGCACAAAAATGACTGTAAAAGAGTCCTGGAAAGTGCTAGAGGGCTGCAAAATGATTTTAGAACAATAATCTGTCCCTTACAGTAACAGCAGGAACCTGACCCTATAGAACTAGAAGATGATTTTAGAACAATAATCTGTCCCTCTAAGCATTAGACTCTACCTAGTCCAGTCAGATCTTTCTGTAATGCAGGATGAGATCTGCAATCTGTCCCTAAAAGCAGTAGTAGTAGTAATATCTTCCTATTTATCTATCTGCAATCTGTCCCTAAAAGCAGTAGTAGTAGTAATCTCTACCTATCTATCTATCTGCAATCTGTCCCTCACAGCACCGGCAGCATCCTCTCCCTACACTACCCAGAGAGCATGTGACATGCAGCACTAAGTGACTCCAACTTATAAGGAGGCTGGGTCACATGGTGCACTGGCCAATCACAGCCATGCCATTAGTAGGCATGGCTGTGATGGCTTTTAAGGGCAAACCAGTGAAACACTTGTTGATTGGCTGCCCTGCAGCTATTCAACATGCATGATCAAATACCCAAACCCAGAACTTGAACCCAAACTTTTTTCAAATGTCTGGGTTCGGGGCGGGGTCACCGACACCCCAAAGTTCGGTACGAACCCGAACTTTACAGTTCAGGTTCGCTCAACTCTACATCTAAGTAAAATGAAAGACAGAGGAAAGATCTGACCGAAGGGGACTTCAACCCCAGGCAGCAGGTCGATTGGGCAATCATATGGCCGGTGCGGGGGCAGGGTATCAGCCCCCTTCTTGCTAAAAACATCTAAGTAGCCGTGGTAGCCTTCCGAGACCACCTGGTGGGCTTCCAGATCTGGGTCAGAGGTCATGCTGAGGATAGCCGAGGAAGTCTTTGGGGGTTGCGGCAAGCAGTGGGTAAGGAGACTGAAACTGCACCTCTCCGGTAGACCAGTTGATCAGAGGATTGTGGGCCTGGAGCCAGGGTAGGCCAAGGATCACCGGACATAAGGGGGATGCAATGACGTCCAAAAGTAAAAACTCTGTGTGCCCTTCTGCTGTCCAGGCTGGTAGGGGGAAAGTCTTGTGGGTCACGATGCCCGACTTTATGATTGACCCATCCGCCAGTCGAAGCACCACCTGTCGGGTCTTGGGGCATAGATGAATGTGATGCAGGGTGGCAAAGGCTTGATCCACGAAACAACTACTAGCCCCTGAGTCCAGAATAGCTGGGACTTGGACGCTTCCATCGGGAAGCTGGAGGGAGATGCAGAGGAACAGGTGGGGCTTGGCACCAGGTAAGGACAGGACTTCTCCGGCGATTGGTGGGACAACTACTTGCCAAATGTCCCGAGTCCCCACAGTATAAGCATAGGTTGAGGTCTATGTGTCTCTGCTGCTCGGCAGGTGAGAGAGAAGGGCGGGGAACCCCTTCTGAGGTGGTTCCAGGTGGTGCCTGGGAGAGGAGGAGGCCAAGGTCAGACTGGATCTCAGGGAGCTGGGCTTTTCCTGAATGAGCCGCGGGGCAGCACAGGGTCTCTCTGCTCTGCGTTCACGCAGGTGGTGGTCAATTTGGATGGCCAAATTGACCAGCGCGTCCAGGGTGTGAGGTACCCCGACGCAAGCCAGCTCATCCTTGAGCAGCTCAGAGAGCCCCAATCTGAACTGGAATCAGAGGGCGGCTGAGTCCCAGGTGGTGTCGGCACTCCATCGCCGAAACTCGGAGACATATTCCTCTGCGGTACGGTGGCCCTGCTGGAGAGAATGAAGTGCTGTTTCCGCTGTTGCGGTCTGATGGGGGTCCTCTTACAGCTGGGCCATAACACGAAATAGTAGATCCAGCCTTGAGGTCTCTGGGGCTTTCTGTTCCAACAGGCGGTGAGCCCAAACTTGAGGCCCCCCTGACAGGAGTGAATTCACAAAGCCTACTTTAGTTGCCTCCAGAGCAAAGGTACGGGGCTGAAGAGCAAAGTACAGCTTGCAGGCGCTATGGAACGCCTGGAACTTCCCGCGGTCCCCCGTAAACCGCTCGGGCATGGGCACTTGAGGCTCCGTAGGAAGGGTGACAATGGTGCAGGGTGAAGCTTGGCTGGGACCGGCTGCTGCTGGTGAGGCCAAGCCCCGAACTTGACTTTCCAAGCGGGTGTATTCCTCTTGAAGTGTCGTTATTGCTTGGGTCAGTCCGGCGATGTGCCCACATATTTCCTCCATGGTGGAGGGCCCCGGCGCAGACTCAGACGTGGCTGTGCGTTACTGTCACGTACCTGGTGGTTGAGTCTGACTTATGTGGGGGCAACCTCTCTTACGGCCCTGGTTCATGAGCCCCTGATAGTGGGGACAGGGAGCTCAGGAGCACTGGGGGGCACGAGGGCTGGACTTGATCACAGGTGGTAGGTGCAGGTCCACAGGAGCTCGTGCAGCAGAAGAGTGGTGGTACAGGCTGGGTCGTCAACAGGCAAGCAATGCGGTACAGGTGTAGCAGGCAGGCGGGTAGTCGGGTGCAGGCAGGGTGGGCAATGTGCGGGCAGATGAGGTTAGAGAATCAGAGTGGTCGTTAAGAAGCAGAGGTCAGGGCAGGCAGATAGCAAACAAAGTCCAGATAAGTAGCCGGGGTCACAGGTACAGGAAGTCTCACTAGAACAAGCGCTGTGGGGTCACAGGAACAGGGAACGCTGTAGAACGGACAGCACTTGCTACAGGAAGCACACTGTTTAAATAATACTGCCCGGCACCGTCTCCTCCGGGAGCAATAAGAAACAACAACAAAATGCAAACAAGTCATCAGCACAATCTTCTTCTAACATTCTCCCTCTAGCAGTATGTGATGATTATAGAACAATAATCTGTCCCTCACAGCACCAGCAGTAACCTCTCCCAATAACAGTAGGAGATGATTTTAGAACAATAATCTGTCCCTCACAGCACCAGCAGGAACCTCTCCCTATAGTAGTAGGAGATGATTTTAGAACAATAATCTGTCCCTCCTAGCAGCACGAGCAGGAACCTCTCCCTATAGCACTAGGAGATTATTTTACAACAATAATCTGTCACTATGAATACAAAAAACACTGCGCTCAACAATAACAAATAAATAAATAGTAAATTGAGCAGCTGCTATGTGAACAAAAAAACGTAAAGAGTCTACTATAGACTGTGATAGCAAAAAGCAGCGCTAGAGTTAATTGAATAAACTCATACACTTAAATATAAGAAAAAGTGCTAGTGCAAAATATCAAACGTGCAACATTGTGTATAAAGTGCAAAAGTCCTCTTTGGATAAAGCAGCTACGATGTTTTCAAAACAATGTCCTCCACCACTGATCACCACATGCGTGTGCACACTTTGGGGGCTCACCAGAAATCAGAAGATATATTGGCTCATCTTTCCAAAACAAAAGGGGCTCATCAACTTCTCAAGGGTCACCTCCACAAGGACTCGGTACACAGAGATCAGAAGGTATATCAGCTCGTCTTTCCACAGAAAAAGGGCTCATCCCAGATCAACTTCATAAGGATCACCACCACAACACAGGTACTGTGATGAGTTGCTTGACTGTTGCTGCCTCTGCACTTGAAGCCCAGGATTAATGATAACCTGAGGAGTCAGTGGGGAGACCGAGGGCTTGACTGATCTGCGCTGTGCCTCCCTCTCTAGGATCTCTGATGGGGTCACATAATGTATCTGTGGTTGCTTCCACTGTCGCTGAGGCTTGAATGGGTCTGGGCTGCTAGAGCTCTGCTGGCTTATCTGGGATGAGCCCTTTTTCTGTGGAAAGACGAGCTGATATACCTTCTGATCTCTGTGTACCGAGTCCTTGTGGAGGAGACCCTTGAGAAGTTGATGAGCCCCTTTTGTTTTGGAAAGATGAGCCAATATATCTTCTGATTTCTGGTGAGCCCCCAAAAGTGTGCACACGCATGCGGTGATCAGTGGTGGAGGACATTGTTTTGAAAACATCGTAGCTGCTTTAACCAAAGAGGACTTTTGCACTATATACACAATGTTGCACGTTTGATATTTTGCACTAGCACTTTTTCTTATATTTAAGTGTATGAGTTTATTCAATTAACTCTAGCGCTGCTTTTTGCTATCACAGTTTATAGTAGACTCTTTACGTACAATAATCTGTCATTCACAGCACCAGCAGGAACCTCTCCCTATAGCACTAGGAGATGATTTTAGAACAATAATCTGTCCCTCACAGCACCAGCAGGAACCTCTCCCTACAGCACTAGGAGATGATTTTAGAACAATAATTTTTTCCCTCACAGCACCAGTAAACTGTACCTAATCCAGTATCAGATGGTTTTAGAATGCTAAGCTTTCCCCTCACAGCACCGCCAGGAACCTTTCTGTAATACAGGATGAGATGCTTTTAGAACAATAATCCGTCCTTCACAGCACCAGTAAACTGTACCTAGTTCCATATCAGATCATTTTAGATCATTTTAGAACGCTAAGCTTTCCCCTCACAGCACCGGCAGGAACCTGTCTGTAATGGAGGATGAGATGATATTAGATTGGTAATCTATCCCTCACAGCACTAGTAAACTCTACCTAGTCCAGTATCAGATGGTTTTAAAACGCTAAGCTTTCCCCTCACAGCACCGGCAGGAATCTGTCTGTAATGCAGAATGATATCATTTTAGATCGGCAATCTGTCCCTCACAGCGCCGGCAGCATGCTCTCCCTACACTAGCCTGAGATGATGTGACACGCGGCATACGGGACTCCAGCTCATATAGAGGCTGGGTCACATGATGCACTAGCCTATCACAGCCATGCCATTAGTAGGCATGGCTGTGATGGCTTCTAAGGGCAAACGAGTGAAACGCTTGTTGATTTGCTGCCCTGCAGCTATTCAACAGGCGTCAGAAATAGTCTGGGTCACATGATGCACTGGCCAATCACAGCCATGCCATTAGTAGGCATGGCTGTGATAGCTTCTAAGGGCAAACGAGTAAAACGCTTGTTGATTGGCAACCCGTGCAAAATACCCGAATACCGAACCCAGACTTTTTTTCAAATGTCGGTTCGGGGCACGGACACCCCAAAGTCCAGTATGAACCCGAACTTTACAGTCCGGGTTCACTCAACTCTAGTGACCTTCAGAAACCTGAAGAGGCCCAAGGCACAGCCTGGAAGAAGTGGCAGAGAAGCCACTGGTAACTGAGCAGCTGCAGCTAACCTGGGCCTTCCATCGCAAACTTGCAAATTATGGCAAGATCTATCCTCAAGCATCCTCCATATGTTTCATTACCTTAATTTAACACATTTATATGTATTCTTCTACATATAATTTTACCTGCAATTTACTATAATTATATACATATCATAGGAGGTTATATATACGTATTAATTATGGAAGTTTACACATATTTAATATATTTATTCTTGGTATTTTTTAGTGAATATATATTTGGGCACGCAGAGAATAATTTTCTTCACCAATCATGTCTTATCCTTATTCAATATACACCCGAATATACACCAATATTAACAGAGGGGCATTTCATAACTATTATTAATTACGGATTCATCCAACATTTAATTTAATGAGGCTTGTATTACGTCCTGGGTGTTATGTCTACGTGTCCTGCTGCGAATTCCTGACACATTTTTATATATATATTTTTTTATCTATATTTTTATTAATTTTATCAATTTGTATTCTGATTTATATATTTTTTCTTTATTCTATCATATAGTTCTCATTTGGTTGCCTCCCCCCCCTTTTTTGACCTTATTTAGGTCTTGTCAAATTGGATTTTAAAAAGTACTTTTGGATATACCTTTAAAGCAGGGTTTGAGTCATATGACCACTACAATATGGCCGCCGTACTCACATATGGCGGACAGTCTCTCTTTTTTAAGCCCCATCTTAATCTTAATTTATTTAATCCTTCTCCTTTTTCCCAACAAATATGAAGGTGTGGTAAAGCATTATAGCAAGCTCCAGCAGTGCGCCATTATATTAACATGAATATCGGAGCTTTTGGACTACGCCAAAATGGCGACTATTCACTACACCCTTTGTCCTTACTATAAATAGCCGTGAGTGTACTAAGATGGCACCGCTCCAGTAGACATCTGATGACGAAATGCGAAGGGCGGTACCGTACGTACTACGTCACTCTCGGTAGCCCGTTCGTTCGTGGAAGGAACGCAGACAACACGGTGACGGATGTTTTTTAACAAGGCTTTGATGCATCGTTTTAAATGTGAGTGCAATATTTTAATACAAATAAACCTTTGATGTGGACATATCACACGAGATTGTTCCCTATTCCTTTTGTGCCTATGATCGGGGGGACCCTGATGTCAAGCTAGGATCGTCCTTTTGCCTGCACCATTTAGGGGGACCGTGGTCCGGTGAGTGTCCAGGGCATTGGGGAGCACAGGAGCACTGAAGGGATCACTATTGAAGTGGAATTGCTGTGTTCTGTTCTAATGACATCTGAGGATTTCCCACAGTAGTCTTGAGCAGTACTAAGGACACTGAGCAAACAGAAATCGCACAGAGACTTTTCTGTTTTTTTGGCACGGATAATCACTTAAGCACCTTGCACTTTTATATCACATGTGAATTTTGGTTGTGATGCAATGTGAAATATTAATGGATTTTGCACTGAGCACTTTTTTATTATTTTCATTTTAATATATTTATATTGGATTTATAATTTTTATTGAATATCAGGTTGGGGAATATCACTATATTTTTACACCTGGGTATTATTTATATATATAGTTTATACATGTTCTAGGATCTTAGCCCGCACCTATAACTTTAAGCACCTAGTAGAACATTTGGGCATTTATGATTTATTAATTATTACTTTTAATTTAATTTTTTCATTCTTAATTTTTATTTTGAATGTCAATTTTTTCACCAACATATCACCTGGGTTCTTGACCTATGTACACCAATGCACATATTATAAAAATTGTGTATATGAATTATTACACAACACCTCTCAGTCCCCCTCCATATTCCATTTTATTTAAACCCTGTAGCCCTATTCACCCAGCCACACCTCCTGACCCAACAGCTCAATCACCCATAATTTATTCATAGCAATAATTATTAGATTGCATAGTTACATTAAGAATGTGCATAGCAGCTGAACAAGGGTTAAATGGTTGCAAATAAATGCCTCCCTCCCCTTGACCACCTTATCCTCTATGATTAAGCCTATTGGGTGAAACATTTCAGACTGGAAGTCCTAGAAGTTTGTTGATTTATTAAAGTTTTTCCAGTGAAGACATCATTGGTGGGTGACTTTTCTTTTGACTTTTGCCAGGCCTGGAGGAATGTTTGGATTTTCTGTAACTGAGTACAGAGAACAACTGTAATGCTGATTATGTTACCTTGATACTGGTGAAAATAAAGGAGTGGAATCAAGAATTCAGAGATGGGCTTGGATAAATTCAAAGAAGTAGAAGTGAACTGGGAAAGTAGATGTACTGTATATAAGAGTCCTTTTCCATATGGATGCAAAATGTGTTTGTGTTGTTTAAACCATGTAATGTATATGTAAATATCAGTAAACAATACAGTTAAATGAACAGCTTTGTGATGCTGAAGAGGGTCAGCAAAGCTTCTTACCCCCAATTCCCTCACTAGGGTTAGCATTTAATGTTAAAGTAGGGCTGTTGTGTCCAAACCAATCCAATGGGGGTTGCCTTTACAGGACATCAGGATTTGGAGAAAACTAAGCACACAAAGTTTGAGCGTCTGTTGAGATATGGATCCCTAAATGTTCAACATGGGAAACCTGTCCAGCGATACACAGAAGAAGAAAGGAGCCTCCATCTCAGCCTAAAAAACTGACAGGCTTCTTCTCTACAAAGGCGAGGAATTCACAACAAAATGGCACCGGAGCACGAGGCCCACGGATGAATGAGCAGGCCGCAGATGCAATGCCAGGCTCACAACATCTCCAGCTATCCATGTCACAGAAACTGCCACCCAGCGTTTCTTCCTCTGCAGCCTCCACACCTTCAACGAGGAGCCCAGCCAAATCCAAGCAAAGGACGGGTTCCCCTGGAGAGGCTTAGGAAGATCAAGGCATGGAGGTGAGTGACTCTAGGCCTCACACATGGCCTAACCTTCCCCCCACGGAATCCCTTCAACATCCATCAGGCCAACTGGTCTCAGACGTTGTCATGAAGGATATGTTGATGTCCTTTAGAACATCCCTGCAAAATGATTTGATCCATGCAGTGCAACAATGCCAGGCAGAAGTACAGGAACTGGGAGGTAGATTAGACTATGTGGAAAAGAGCATGGAAGAATACTCTACCTCCTATAACACACTGTGGATGCTCATAACGCCCAAAAAGATGACATACTGTGGATAAAAGATAAATTAGCCGACCTGGATGACAGATCCAGGAGGAATAATCTCAAATTAAGGGTTCTCCTGAAACAATAATATCTGCCCAATTGCAGCAATATGCCCAGGATCTATTCTCCCCTATGGTACCCAAGCCCTCATTCCTACAAGATGAAGTGCCAAAAGATGCTGTTCTGAGACTTCATTTTTACCGCTCCAAAGCGGTTATATTGGTGGCATTTCCAAACCTGACAACCACCCTGCTCAATATGCCTCAATTCTGATACTCCCAGATCTGTCTAGACATACACTCCAATGTAGACGAAATTTAGCCACAATTACTAAAGCCCTACGCAACCATCAGATTCAACACAAAGGGAAATACCAAGCGCTGCTATCCGTATCCCACAACGGATCCAACATGACAATATCCTCTCTATAAGAAGGTCTGCTGGCTCTATGACAGTGGGGCATCATACCAGATTCCACACTGGAACCCAACTCATCTACTATACCGGAGCTCACAAATCAGGAATGGCAAGTGGATTCACACAAAAAATCTTCCAAAAAGAAAAATGAAACCAAAGGAGCTACCGTCAATACCTCAGTCAACAATTCAGATACAAATTCCCCCCGGCTATGGATAAACATGGTCCTTGTTTAAAATACCCTAAATGTTTTCACAAATAGCTCTGTGACCATGAATCCCACTATGGATTCCTTTTTTTAAATGTGAACCTGTTTGTTTTATCTACAGTTTGTTACATCTCAGTTCATATTTGTTTACTTGGTACACCATTGACCGCAGGAGACGACCATGATTTACCTTCTGACAAGCCAATACTGCTCCGACCAACAGGATCAAATTACCATCAAACCCTAACAATACATCCGCTCAGCATGGACGATAGACAAGAGTTCCTTCTTCTACATGTTCGCAATATTAAGTGATATTCTCCCCATCACACAGCTATCTCGCCAACATACAATGACAATTAAGTGCTTATCTTTAAAAGCCAAAGGGCTGAATCACCCAGCCAAAAGACACTCCATGTGGAAGGAAGCCCAGAGACATAAGGCAGACATCTTGAACATACAGGAAACAAACTTCCTGGCATCCAAGACTCCCAAATGCGTTATCAAAAATTACCCTCATGTTTTTGTTTCCTGTTTCCTCGTCATCCGGTACTCCTTGGCCTTTCAGCTTAAAAAGTCATACTTGGACACAGAGTGCCATTACATAATCTTAACCTGTGACATAAACCCCCACCCTTACACATTGGTGGTATTATACGCTCCAAATCAACACCAGCTACAGTTCATCCGCAGACTAATTAAAATACTCACCCCAATTAAATATGGGAGCCTGTTACTGTGTGTTGATTTCAATGCCACAATGGATCCTCTCCTGGACACTTCCTCCAAAAACTCCAATTGCAAACCTATGTTAAGAGACTTATTACATTCTGAGGACTTGTATGACGTCTGGAGGTGCCAGCACGCGTGCAAGAGAGACTACTCTTACTTTTCCCCCGGACATCAAACCTATTCCAGAATAGACTAGAATATACGATATTACCTGGTCAGAGCATGCTGCTATTTCTATAATTATCGAGGTAAAAGGTGTCCTCTCCTCAACCCCTATCTGGCGCTGCAACACAAACCTAACCCAGGATAAAACAACCTCCAAAATCATAGCTCAACACTTAACAGAATTCTTTACTCTAAATCGTGGATATGTTAAGGATCCCTACACACTCTGGACTGCCCATAATGCATTTATTAGAGGCATATTGATTCAACAGGGAGCCAGAGCCAAGAGATACTACAATTCACGCTTGGCCAAATTAACTGCTGACATTCACAATCTGCAAACCAAGACCCAACCATCTCCTAAAGTATCTGATGCCATCCGAGTCATTAGAGAGGAACTGAGAAACTTGTTACTACAACAATACGACAAACACCTAAGACATTTGAGATTAACATTGTATGCCAATGACAATCGTGCAGGCAAATTCCTGGCCCGTAAGGATTAAAGTAATTCAATCCAAAGCTAGAATCTCCCACTTGATATATCCCACCCACCATCATAAGATCACCAACCCGCAGGAAATTGCTGATCAGTTTGCAGATTATTGCGGTTCACGTTACAACCTCAAAATAGACTCAACCACTCCACAAGCCTTGATGGACAGCATCCTTTTCTTTCTACAAAAATCATCCTTCCAAAATAATTTGAAACTCAATTATCTTTCTTGAATTCCCAATTTAGTGCCTCTGGAATAAGCATAAATGTGGCATCTCTTCCCAATGGCAAATCCTCTGGTCCCGGCGGCCTATTGAACGAATACTATAAAATGTTTAGCGCAGAGTTAACTCCCCACCTAATCAACATATTCGCCAAAACAGCCCAAACCTCAATTTTTACCGCATAAATGCGTAAGCCCTACGTGGTGACACTTCCCAAACCAAAGAAGGATCCCACTACTAGGCTTACGCAATTTGTTTCATTCCGAATTTCGTTTTATACTAATTTTGTAAAATTCGGCAATTCGTACTAATTCCAAATTTTGAATTTTCGTTTTTCCGATTTTAAAATTCGGAAATTCACGGTAATTTGGCAATTGCTGTAATTCGTCGATTGCAGTAATTCGGCAATTGCGGTAATTTGGAAACTCATAAATTTGCGGTAATTCGGCAATTACGGTAATTCGCAGTAACTCGACAATTGTGGTAATTCAGAAATTCTGAAGTTCGGCAATCGAAGAGCCAAAAATCCAAAAATTTGAAAATTCGGAAATCCGAAAATAACAAAAAACATTTGAAATAATAACTAACTAATAAATAACTATTCAATTATAGGTAGTGTTGAGCGAACCCGGACTGTAAAGTTCGGGTCCGTACCGAACTTTGGGGTGTCCGGGACCCGGACCCGAACCCGGACTTTTCAAAAAAAGTCCGGGTTCGGGCCCGGGGTTCTGGTGATTTTACTACAAGTTCTGAAAATTGCTGTAAAAAAGTACAGGAAAGTCCTAGAGGTCTGCAAAAGGAAGGAAAATGGGGGTAAGGGTGGGACAAGTGCCCTACAAAGAAATGGGGACAGGGAAATAACTTTAAATATTTAAAAAAAATTATTTCATAAAAAAATCAAAAATGGTGGTGGATGTGGACCATCTTCAAACTGGGTCTGAAAAGTATTAATTAATGGTAGACGCCATATCACTGTTCTAAAATCATCTTCAAACTGTGTCAAAAAAGTATAAATAAGCCAGGAGAACCCATATCACTGTTCTGCAAACATCTGGAAACTGTGTGTAACACTTTAACTAAAACCGGGAGAAACCATACTACTGTTCTGCAAACATCTGGAAACTGTGTGTAACACTTTAACTAAAACCGGGACAAACTGTTCTGCAAACATCTGGAAACTGTGTGTAACACTTTAAATAAAACCGGGCAAACCCATATCACTGTTCTGCAAACATCTGGAAACTGTGTGTAACACTTTAACTAAAACCGGGACAAACTGAACTACTGTTCTGCAAACATCTGGAAACTGTGTGTAACACTTTAAATAAAACCGGGCGAGAGCGCATGCGCGGGAGCTCCGATATGGCTGACTAAGCCTGGCGCTCCGCGCTTATCCCGGCCCCGAACACCCGGCATCTCGCCAGCATCCTCAGGAGGGACTCCCCACGCCAGGGGAACACCCCCACAAGCCAGAGGGTCCGTCAGGGCAGCATCGCGGACACCCCGGAGGGTACTGAGCGACACGGAGACACCTCACACTGTTCCGCTCCGGGTGCACCAAGATGGCCGCGGCCTGACACGAGGTAAAGCTGCCACAGCACGAATTTCAGCCCTGGGGCACCCTCAAGCAGCCCCGATCAGCCCACAAACCGTCCACAAGTTTAAATAAGGCCAAACAAGAGACAGTACACGGCCTTTATGGGAGATCCTAACTTCTTTGGGTGTACCAAGATGGCCGCTATTGAAGTTTAACAAGACTCACGCACACTAAGCCTGCTTCTTCTTCACAGTGAAAGGACCACAGGGAGAGGCAACCTCTAAAGGTTCTACCACAAGCTGAAGGGACCAAGTACTTCGACAGTCTTCCCAGCAAAGGGCCCTACACCTGTTTGGACTTCATATAAAGCAGGGTACTGGCACACCCCAACACCCTTCAGGTACAGCCGTAGGCCCCCCCGTATGCAGGGACAGTCGGCAAGAAGGACACTTCCATTTTCTCTCCCAAACCCTGACTCATTTTCTAATCCAGAGATGGCCTCCCCTGGGTCCTCCTCTCCTGCGCCTCTTCAGGAACAATCTACTGAACATAGACCCATCATTTCCCCAGCCATGCTCACCCTAACACCGGGCCCCAACTTACAGGCTTTACAGCCCCAATTCATCTCTCCCGCCTCTACCACACTAGAAGACTCTCCATTTTCTCCAGCAGCCCACCCCCTACAACGACAGCAAGAGATGAACTTTCCTAGCTCTTCTGCCCAGGATTCAGCCCTGAACACGGCGGATCTATTTCTTAAGTTCTCAAACCTGCTTGAAAGGGGACTGGCAAATACAGCAGCAAAAATCACAGGGGACATTAAAGCAGACCTCAACAATATTGGCTCTAGAATGGTTGCAATCGAACAGAAATTGGACTTTATGGTTGCTAAAACCAACCAAAATTCCGACCATCTACAAGTACTTCAGAACCAATTAGACATCGCCCTATCAAGAATAGACGACCTGGAAAACAGGTCTCGTCGATACAATTTTAGAGTAAGAGGCCTACCATAGAACATCACCAAAATTACCCCGGCGATCCAAGACCTGATCCAATCTGTGATTCCAAATGTTCCCAAGCATAGGCTGGAGCTAGACAGGGCCCACAGAGCCTTGGGTCCCCCAAGAAAGGATGGATCACCCAGGGACATAATAGTAAAACCTCACTATTACGGCGTCAAAGAGGAGCTAATGAGAGCATCTCGTTCCAACTCCCATATACCCTGCATGGGCCACCAAATTCAAATCTTTGCCGACCTCTCTCCGAATACTATCCAAAAAAGAAGATCTCTCAAACCCCTCCTTTCTATCTTACAAAAAGCTGAGATTAAATATTGGTGGGCCTTCCCGTTCGCGGTCAAATTCCTCCTGAAAGGGAAAACCTACGCCTTTTCCAGTCTCCCAGAGGGCGAAAAGCTACTACTTCAACTCAAGCTTATTTCCCAAGAGGCCCCAATGGATCTCACTGACCCTTCTGGACCCCACTCTAAGAGACCGCTCCCTTCTAGCCCCGTTTCCCCTCTTTGGTCCAAATCCAAAGGCAAGAAGGTCAAAGACACTAGACCTCCCTGACCTATTATCGGTCTCGACGGACTGCTGGTTTATCTTCCTTTCTTTCCATAGATTTGAAACCTGACCGAACTCAGGAGATTACCTTCACCAGCCTTACTGGAATGTTGTTGTTGGGGGCCTCCTTCCTCCCATTGTGTTTAGTTTTCACAAGTTTTATGCTCAAAGTTCATAATGTTTGCCATACTCCTGAACCAAGGGGCCAATCACGTCTCCGATGTGGTTGATCTCTTGGAGTGCCCTCCC
This sequence comes from Glandirana rugosa, assembly GCA_018402905.1. Classification (NCBI taxonomy): domain Eukaryota; kingdom Metazoa; phylum Chordata; class Amphibia; order Anura; family Ranidae; genus Glandirana; species Glandirana rugosa. The sequence continues at coordinate 551,735 of BLSH010462558.1, read as the reverse complement.
TAGGGCCCATGTTAGCTGATACCTCATTTAGTTTATGTCAATTTTACTCTTCTCAAACCCCCCCTGGCTATAATATAAGTTGTAATTCGCAGGGGTGTTTGAGCCGGGATAAGTATACTTGTGCCTCCACTTATCCCGTGGACTTCGATTTTGACTTCCCCGGGATAAGAAGTCTGATCCTATCGGTTCAGACATTCTTGATCTCTATTCACTACTTAGTTGGTGATACCCCTCCTCAGAGGGGCTATTTGATGGAACTGAGGGGACTTACTGCCCCCCTGTTTCCATCTTCATATGCTATATTCAGATACAATTGTGTTACATGTCTCTCTCTTCTATTTGCTCTCTCTCTAGTTCCCTTTCTCTTTCCTCTTATTTCTTGGATGAAGCATCTAACGTTGGGTCTTCTTTCAGACAATTCTGGAACAGCTTATCTCAGCCTCGGACACCTGATCCTCAAGATTCCTCTTGGCTCCACAGGGACTTTCTCCACTAGGGTGAGTGATGCTGCAGACACAGGCTATGCTCCCATTAAGCTCCATGGCTAAGGCTCCCAATAAAAACCTCCAAATAGCTACCCACAATACTCAAGGGCTTAACTCCCCTCTAAAAAGAAGGAAACTGTTCTCCCAATACAAATCCCTTAAAATTGATGTAGTCTTGCTACAAGAAACCCACTTCCCCCTGCGGTACAGCCCCAACTTCTCCACGCACACTTTCCCATTTTTTTTTTGGCCAATGCAGACTCAAAATCTAAGGGGGTAGGGATTCTATTTTCCAAATCTGTGGGCTTTTCACTCCTTAAGGAAATTAAGGACCCAGAAGGTAGATTCATTTTAGTCAAAGGCTATATTGACGGGATTATCCATACGTTCGTCTCATATTATGCCCCTAACAAAAATCAACTCGATTTTTTCTACACATTGATGGCCCTCATCCAGCCTCATCTGGAGGGTAGGGTCATCCTGGGAGGAGACTCAAATATTGCGCTCGACCAAGGGCTCGATAAATCCAGACCCCTAGGGCACCAACTCACACGTCCGACTAGGGCGAGCTTAAAGCTAGCTAAACTACTTCATTCTGTTAACCTAACAGACGTCTGGAGAGAACTGAACCCAACCAGGAGAGATTATACCCACTTTTCAGATACCCACAACTCATACGCCCCTATTGACCACCTACTAATGGAGGCTCACGGGACCCTCCTGGTACTGAACTCACGGATACATGACACCCCGCTTTCAGACCATTCTCTAGTCCTCATGCAAATCCGCTCTGATCCACTCTACGCAAAACAACCACAATGTAGATTAAATGAATCCCTGTTGACCGATCCTGTCAGAGTTACAGAAATAAGCAATTCTATTAAGGAAGGAAGGGACCTCGGCCGAAGTCCTTTGGGCAGCACATAAGGCTTTCGTCAGGGGAAAGATGATACAGTTAGCCACTCGAATCAAAAAAGAGAGAGCAGCAGAGCTCACTCACCTATGTAAAAATCTACCTAACTAGAATACGCGACGGACATCTCTGCGTATCCTAACAAGGTCGAATCACTCGAGACGACGAGAGAGAAAAAACTAAGCTCACCGATTGACATAGTAGAAAGGGGACTGCTTTCGGAATACACGACGGGTTTCCTGAAGCCGGCTCCAGGGAAGGAAGGAATTATCTTAACGAATAAAGACATTGAGACTGTCCTAGCCAGTTGTCCCTAAGTAAATTAGATGTAACACCAACAAAACGCATCTCACCTAGTCTCGCCTAAACGTACTCCTGA
>BLSH010462558.1:538390-549393 GCA_018402905.1 Glandirana rugosa | reverse complement strand
CCAGAAGGCCTTTGATTCTGTCTCTTGGAACTACATATTCAAGATTCTGGAGACCTGGGGATTCGGCCAGCGCTTCCTAGGAGTCATTAAAGCTCTATACTCCCGTCCCTCCGCCCAAATAAAACTACAAGGCTACCTCTCCGACCCGATAACCATAGCCAGAGGAACAAGACAGGGCTGCCCCCTGTCTCCACTAATATTCGCCATAGCCATAGAAACTCTGGCAACCGCCATCCGCCAAAGTTCAGACATCAGGGAGGTCTCTTGTGGACTACATACCCACAAGTGTGGCTTGTTCGCTGATGATATACTCTTGTATCTGACTTCCCCTCATACGTCTCTCCCCAACCTCAACCTCCTACTAGATTCCTTCGCTAAATTCTCGGGCTTAACGGTAAACTACTCCAAATCCCAAGCAATAAATATCTCACTCCCGCAGGACACGGTTGATTCCTTACAGCACTCTTTTCCCTACAAATGGAGCCGTTCCTCCATCCGATACCTGGGCATCAACTTGACTCCAAAGATAGAGGACTTATATAATAGCAACTTTCCTCCCATCTTTCGCAAATTAGAGAACGATCTGAAGGCGTGGTCTACACGAGGTCTCTCCTGGTTGGGTAGAATTAACGCAATCAAAATGACTCTTCTCCCGCGAATTCTTTACTTGTTTAGAGCACTCCCCATACCCATTAGAAGACACCACCTTAAATCCCTCCAGAGTAAAATTCTAAAGTTCATATGGGGCAGCTCTGGTTTTAGGTTCCCCCAAAGCACGCTATACCGCCACAGGAAGAAAGGAGGGCTGCGACTCCCCTCACTTTTTAAATATTATCAGGCCGCCAGACTAGCTCAGCTCTCCCGAATCTACTCTGGGGCCGAAAAACCAGACTGGATTCGGATTGAGAGGCAGGCGGTTCCACTTCATACTATTGATTTCCTTCTTTGGGTCCTCCCGAAGAAGAGACCGCCTGTCCTATCCCCGACCCTTTCGCACTCCTTTGCTTTATGGGATTCACTACGCCACCACCCCGAGTTGGTATCTACCCTAACTCCATTAGCTCACATTTTCCACAATCCGGATTTTCCCCCCAGCCTAGACATTAAAGCATTCCAATGGTGGCTGGATAAGGGGCTGTACCGCATAGGGCACTACTTCACCACCTCGGGGCCCATCACTATGGCCTATTGTATAAACAAACTAGACATCCCTGCATCTGAAAAATTCAGATTTCAACAAATCTCCCACTTTCTGAAACATATTTGGAGAGAAAAACCTCTCCCCCCCAGAATCACAGAATATGAAACATGGTGTGGCCAAGCCATGGAGCAGAGGGGAGGTATCTCTGTGATATATGCGGCCCTCACTCTCCTGAAAGAAAAGGCCCCATATATGAAACAATGGGAAGAGGATCTACAGATCTCTTGGGACCTAGAGTCATGGAACAAAGCCTTAACTGAATCCACCAGAGGCATCTTAAACACGGTTCTTATGGAAGCCAATATAAAAGTTATCACCAGGTGGTATCTTACCCCCTCCAAACTGGCCCGTATATATCCTACGGCTAGCCCCCTATGCTTTAGGGGCTGTGCCCTGGGAGGCACAATGACACACATTTGGTGGGAATGCCCGAGGATTAGACCCTTTTGGAGGAAAATCTTTAACCTTATTGAGAAATTAACCAAAACTCAGATACCCAGATCCCCGGAGATAGCTTTGTTGAACGCTCATATCCCAAACTTATCCAAGTCCAACAGGAAGTTAGTCCACTTCATATTAACTGGGGCCAAACTTTCCCTTGCCAGGTCCTGGAAAAAACCAAGGGCATCCTTTGCTGCAACAGTCAGGAAAATTTCTTGGATTATGTCCGAGGAAAAGTTATCCAGTATCCTATCAGACACCACCAAACGATTTGAAGGAACCTGGGAACCTTGGGCAGATTACATTGGAATTTCATTCATTCCAGGTCAAAACCCATAAATAGTCAATACTATTATTGGCCAACGCTGGATGCTTCATTCACTCATCCTCCCTCTCTTCCTCTCTTTTTTCTTCTTTCCCTTTCTTCTATCGTTACTTCAGCTAGAACATGTCCTTTATATCTCTTTGTTTTTATTTAGAATGTCTCCCGATTGGGTCTATTCGACCTAACTGGGGGCTTTCTCCTGCAGTACCTCATTCCACATACCTATTTGGTCGACGGGCAACAGGTGACCACCCTGAGTATTTATATTTGGGGGTCCTCCCTCCCCTTCCAGCACAGAATGTTCCCTTTATGGGGTGCCTGGAGGGTGGGAGCCCCCCAATGCATCCTCCCTGGTTTCCGGGGTGGACTTCTCCATCTGTATTATCGTTTTGTCCCTTTTATATGTTATTTACTCTCCTAGGAATCCTGAACTGTTCCATGTTGCTACTTAAAACAGGGATAATTTAACGAGGTGCTATAACTGTTGATATACTCCTATCGCATTTCACATATCTTATGTTCTATTGTACCATTACAACTTGTTTATTCTACTGCAAAAAAAAACAATAAAAACTTTTTGAAAATAAATAAAACCGGGCGAACCCATATCACTGAATTACCACAATTGCCGAATTACCACAAATTTCTGAATTCCGGATTTTTTGAATTTCCAAATTTCTAAATTCCCTAATTTCCGGAAAAATTTATAAAAACCAAAACGAAAGAATTTTTCAGCCATGCACAAATCTACCCACTACCCCAGCCAATTTTAGGCCTATTTCACTATTAAACACTGATATAAAGGTGTACGCAATACTCTTAGCATGTAGTCTAGCTGATATTACACCCTGTTCCAAATTATTATGCCAACAATGTTTTTCTCATTTACCTAAATAATTGATGTAAACAACAGTCAGCATAATTCTCATGTTATCAACTATTAAGAGTACAATTCAAATTTTACTCAAACAAACCTCCTAATGATAACAGTATTTTTTTCAAAATAAAAAACGTACAATGCACTGTTCCAAATTATTACGCACAGTAAGTTTCAAAACACTTTATAGGTTGTAAAGAACTGAAAATTGTCATTTGCTGTGTTTGCAGCATATTTACTGAAATCAAAAGCTATTTCAATCAAACTTTGAACAACATTTTAACTTTTTCTGTTCAAAATTTTTATTGAAGAAAAAAAAAAAGAAAGCGGTTTAACAATAGAGACCAGCAGGTCTAGTAACAATGCAGTCGCATAGCAATGTATAATAACTCACAGACCAAATAAACGTCTCTCCCAATAACAGGGGGAGAAAAGCTGATGGGGGAGTATAGCATGGAACTAGATCAATATTGGATATTAACAAAACTCGCGGTTTAACAACAATATTTTTATACATTTTCTGGGTTGGAGGAGAACTGGTCGGTCTCAGAGTCGACTGTATATTTTAAGTAAAAGATGGAAAAAGAATAAGGAGGGAGAGAAGGAAAAAGAGGGGGGGGGGGAGTAGAGTAGTGCGTACAATAGGGGGGAGGGGGACCTACGGGACCCGTACGGAATCCATTGCCTATCTACTCCTTTCTCCCACCCTCCCTCTTTTTCGGGGTTTTTCTCTCTCTTCACCTCTCCTCCCCCCAATTTTTTTCCTTCCCTTTTTCCACACCCTCTCCAGCTAATGACCGACCACTATTAATTACAAAACACATTCTCATACAAACTAGGATCCAGCCCATACATTCCTATACAATGTCATCATATCGCGCACGGCCCCCTTCACAGAATAGACAACACGTCACTCGTAGGCCGCCCCTCTCCCTCCCTAACGAAACACATAATGCCTCAAAATACTCGGACCACATTAGAGCTCAGGCTCCAACCCCCCTCACAAAATTCGAGGGTATATATCCCACCCCTCTTTAGACACAGCACGGAGCGCAAAGTCACATCTACAACCTTTTTGATATAGCGGATGAATAGCCTGGAAAGACTAGACGATGATCGGGTACGTTAGACAATTCGTAGAGGCAACTGGATAATGGCCGTTTACTCAAGTAAGCATGACAATGCATGCATTGTACTGTTGTAACTAAGTTACGTTGTTAATGATCCCATTTTGTATGTTATCTGCTCTCAATTTCTGTTCGCTGAGTATATTGTACTGACTCTTTGCTTCAAATAAAAACTTTTTCTAAAGGAAAAAAAAAAACAATAGGGGGGAGAGTGTCGGATGCAGATCACGTGGCAACCTGTAATATGCATGAAGAACAGAAGGTTGGTGTGACATAGATATTATGGATGAAGCAGATCAATATCCAGGTCTGGGGGGAGGAAATGTTTAGTCCATGGTAGCCATACTTTTTCAAATTTAGGGATGGTGTTGAGAAATGTGGCTTCAATTTTGGCGTGGACCATTGCGTTAGTGATTCTGTGTTTAGTTTCGGTAAGTGGTAGGAGTGGGGATTTCCAGGCTTTCGCTATGGTTTGGTTTGCTGCTGTAGTTTCTTGCAGAATAAGTTTAAACTGGTTACGAGTGGTGTCTGGAGGTTGAAGATTGAGTAGGGCTGTGGTAGGGCTAGGGGGCAGGGAGCGGCCTAGAAGGGTCGAAATAATTTGGAAAACCTCTTTCCAGAATTTTTGGACAGTAGGACAGTCCCACCAGATATGTAGATGTGTTCCTCTGTCCGGGCAGCCCCGGAAACAGTTTGCGGGATAGCTGGGGGAGTATTTCGCGATTCGCGAGGGGACAAGGTACCAGCGAAAGAGTACTTTGTAGTTCGCCTCAGAGGCTACTACATTCTGTGAGGCTGATTTGGTGGCTAACCAGATGTCCTTCAACTCCTCGGGAGTTAAGTGGGTATGTAGATCTGCTTCCCATTTCTGAACATATGGGAGAGAAGAGTGAGCAAGGGGGTCTAGTAAATGGTTATAAAGTAGTGAAATCAATCCTCGCATGTGGGGTTCGCGATCACAAGCATGTTCGAAAGGTGTTTTATGAGGGGAAGAAGTAGAAGTGCAGAGGCATGGAGCGAAGAAGTGTTTTAACTGTAGATAGCGAAAAAGTTCGGATGGTGGGAGGCCATGGGATGGTGAAGGAATAAGCACGGGTTAGGCCCGCCTCTTGCCAATTAGAGAATGAAGAGGGCGAGATCCAGGCCGGGTAGAATGAGGGGTTACGGAGGTATGAAAGAAGAGGATTATGTATAGATTGAAGCTTATATTTAAATTTGAGCCTATCCCATAGACGGAGAGAGTGCCTAGTGATGGGGTTGCATATTGGTTTGCGGTCCTTGGGATGTAGCCACAGAAAATTGGCTATCGAGAGGGGGTCGCAATTGGCAGATTCTAGGGAAACCCATAAGGGTGTTTCTGTCATGGCGTGATATTTCGTAAGGATGGCGAGTTGAGCTGCTTGATAATACTTAGCATAAATGGGAAGACCTAGACCACCTAGGGATTTAGGAAGGTGAAGGACAGATTTGGAGACTCTGGGTCTAGTTTTACTCCAGACAAATTGAAGGGTCCTACGTTGGATGATGCGCAGGAAGTGAGTGGGGACGGCGGTTGGAAGGACACGAAAGAGGTAAAGCAGTTTTGGAAGGATGACCATTTTAATTGCTGTTATATGGCCTAGCCAAGAAAGGGGAAGAGATGACCATGAGGACATTAGTTTGGTGAGGTGTGAGAGCATGGTGGGGTAGTTGACTGAGTAGAGGTTAGCTAAGTCAGGGATGAGTTTGATGCCCAAATAGGTTAGGGAAGATGAGGACCATTTGTAAGGGAAAGTTGTTTGTAGGTGGGCTTGAAGAGTGTCTGGTAAGGAGACGTTGAGAAATTTTGATTTAGTAGGGTTAACCACCAGTCCAGAGATAGAGGCGAATTGCGTGAGGGTTGTTAGGAGGTTCAGGATCAAAGTAAGTGGAGATGTGAGAGATAGCAATATATCGTCTGCAAATAGGCAGAGCTTATACTCATGGCCTGCGATCTCTAAACCTTTGACATCTGGGTTTTCGCGCATCCTCTGGGCTAGTGGTTCTATGGCCAAGGCGAATAAGAGGGGTGAAAGGGGGCAGCTTTGGCGGGTGCCCCTAAGGATTGGGAAGGAATCAGAAATGTGACCAGCGTAGGCGACATGGGCAGATGGACCTGAGTAGAGTGAGGAGACCCATTGGAGGAAATGTGGGCCGGAGCCCCAGCTTTCTAGAATTGTTTGAAGATATGGCCAAGAGAGGCTGTCAAAAGCCTTACGTATATCCAATGAGAAAAGGCACATTGGTATCTTACGGGTGCGTGCCAGATGGTTCAGGAGCATAGTTCTACGTACATTGTCTGCTGCCTGTCTGGAGGGCATGAAGCCTACTTGGTCTTTATGGATCAAGGACCCAATAAATGTGTTAAGGCGTGTGGCTAAGATTTTAGCTAGTAGTTTGATGTCATTGTTAAGTATAGAGATAGGGCGGTAATTGGACCAGGAGGTGTCATCGGTTTGGGGTTTGGGAATCATAGAAATGGTAGCTCTCAAGGAGTCCTGGTTAAACTTTGTGGGTTTGAGAATAGAGTTTAGGGCTTTGGTTAGAGTAGGGGTTAATATGTCTATGTATTGCTTATAATAAGTGGCAGTAAACCATCTGGACCAGGACGTTTGTTGCTTTTAAGCGATTTAATCGCAGCTCCCATTTCCTCTTCTGTTATGTGCTGTTCTAGGAGGGTTCGATGTTCAGAGGAGAGTGAGGGGAGTTTGATCGAGTTGAGGAAGTCTAGGGTTTTAGATTGATCTTCTGAGGGGGAGGGAGGCGTGTATAATTTAGATAGCTGGGTTCGAAAGGTTTGGAGGATTTTAGTGGGGTTACTTGTTAGGGAGCCTGGAGCATTTTTCAGTCAGATTGGTTTGTGGGGTTTTTCTAGGTTTCTAAGAGACAGGGCAAGAAAGGTGTCTGGTTTGTTTGCCTTCATATATAGTCGGTGGTGAGAGCGGCGGAGAGTTTTCTCGGCTGCATCTGTCATGAAGAGGTCCAGTTCAAGTCTAGATTTCTCTAGTTTGGCTTTGTTGAGGGGGGTTGGCGCAAGTTGGAAGGCATCATGTGCAAGAGAGAATTCACGTTCTAAGGAAGCAAACTTTTGATGGTGCTCTTTTTTCCTGCGTGTGGCAATGTTAATGAGAGTGCCACGAATGACCGGTTTATGGGCTTCCCAAGTTGTTAGAGGGGATATCTCTGGGGTAGTGTTCAAGGTAAAATATTCTTTTAGAGAGGTTTCTATTTCTAGAGCGTGGGACGGGTGAGAAAGGAGGGTATCATTGAGAGACCACGGTCTTCTACCCTGTGGGGGGAGTAATGTAGATAAGGTGGTTAGCATGGCATTATGATCAGACCATGGGATGGGCGCAATTAAAGAGGAGGAGATTTAGGGAAGGGTGCCGATTGTAGTAAGGATGTGATCAATACGAGAGAACGAGTTATGAGTATGAGAGTAGAAAGTGTATTGTTTCTTGAATGGGTTTAGTTTGCGCCAGGTATCTGCTAGGCAGTGTTTCGCCAGAAGTTGTGAGAAGATAAGTTTATTGGGGGTTGAAGGAGAAGTGATGGGGGATTTGTCAAGGATTGGAAGGAGGACGTGATTAGAGTTGCCTCCAATTAGAGTGGTGCCCATCTTATGAGTCTCTAGAATCTTGAAGAGATGAGAAAGAAAGGGGGTAGGATTTTGGTTAGGGGCGTAGTAGGAGACAACTGTTATTGGGGTGTCGATTAAATGGCCTGTTAAAATTAGGTATCTGCCTTCTGGATCTTGTATTGCACGTTTCAGGGTGAACGGGACAGATTTGTGGAAGGCGATTAGAACACCTCTACATTTGGAGTTTGTGGAGGCTGTGAAGAACTAGGGATACGTGGGGCTTAGGAATTTAGGAGATTGATGTGAAGCAAAGTGGGTTTCCTGTATGCACACTATGTGTGCTTTAAGGGAGGCATATGTGAGGAAGGCTTTACGACTCTTGTTTGGGGAGTTTAGGCCTTGAACATTATGTGAAAGAATGTTAAGATTAGCCATTTGGGCGGGGTAAGGTTGAGTTATAGTGTAGTGCGTTACTCACTGTGGTTGGTGATCTCCATCCGACGGAAGAAAAGGGATGTAGAGAGGAGAGGGGAACCAGAGAGCAAAGAAAAAAGGAGAAAAGATTAGTACAATATGAAAAACATTGTGTGCGGAAATTAGTGTCCATCAAGGGGACTAGGGAGTTCCCCTCAATGGAGAGCATGTTGCCCGGGGATACCCAAAAAAATAGGGGATCGCGGGGCAAGGCGAGGTGCTGCAGTAACATGCAGCCTGGAGGAGAGAGATATTTATTTAATCAATTGGTGCAAGCCAACAGGCCGTATTGAGTCAAGAAATCATATAGGTCTCTGAACATAACAACATGTTTGGCGGGTCTAAGCAATTGACACCCAGTGAGGGAGACCTTGATAATGGACCAAGGGGTGGACAGGTAGCAAGGGGAATGCGATCTGTGGCATAGGTCTGTTCACACATACTCAAGGTGGGGAGACAGAGTTGGAAGGGGGTTAGTTCACGATTTAGCCAGTAATAAACATTTTAAAAATGTATAATAATTGGGGAATCTAAGGTGAAAGGAGAGGACGAGCAGTGTGAAGAGACCCGGCCAATGCCATCACATACATGTAAACCTGCTCAGGGAAAAAACGTTAAGTAAAGTAGAATTAGCAGAGTTCAGGTGGCAGAGAGCTCGTAGTGCGCATATGGTTGGAGGGTTGCTTGAAGGTCTCAAGGGAGTCATACAAAAGGTAAGGTCCAGGAATGCAGAGTGACCAAGGTGGAGAAGGGATTGGAGTGTCCTCAGTTGGTAGCTGGAGTGAAGGAATGAACAAATTTCGTCTTCAGAGAGGAGCAGGACTAAAGGAGCTAGTCCGAGTCAAGGTTGGTTGGGTAATGTTCAGTCCATTGAATCTTCCAGTTCACGGGAGACGGGAGTTGTTCTGATTCTCTTGGAGGACGAAGGAGTTTGGTGCGTGTTCTTGGTTGGTGAGTGTGAGGGGGAGCGCCTGCGGGTTGTTTGGGTTGAGCTTGGAGTAGTAGGGTCCAGGTGAAGCTTGTAGAGGCAGTCTTGAAGTTCTTCAGCTAATTTACAGGAGTACTTCTGACCATGGTAGGTGAATCTCAGGGCAAATGGAAAACCCCAAGAATATGTGATTCTGCGTTGCTGTAAGATTTGCAGTTGGGGTTTAAAGGTGCGTCGTTTGACGATCATGGATTGTGAAAGATCTGCAAACAATTGGTATGGATGGTTTTTGAAGTTAAGCGAGTCTTTTTGTCTGGCCGCTTGTTGAAGCTGTTCTTTCGTGCGATACTAGTGTAATTTTACCACTATGTCGCGTGGGGGGCCATTTTGTTTGTCTTTCCTCAGTGCTTCTATCTCATCAGATTGAGAAGCAAGTTGTAGTTCAAGTTCGTCTACTTTTTGCTCTAAGTCTGAGGTACGCTGGCCCAGCTCCCTGATCTCCCTTGTGAGCTGCTCAGTGATCTGATCTGATGTGCGTTGCAACGCTCGTTGCAGCATCTTCTCAAATTGCTTGAGGATCCCTGAAGGCACTTCACCCGACAGGGGAGCTGCCTGAGAGTCTGTGTCAGACTCACCTTCGTCTGGATGGCGGAGGGGAGGGAGCCTGGGCGTCCGCGGTGAGGAGGCCTTGGAAATGCCTGGCGGCGCCATTTTGCTGGAGGCCCGAGCCAGGGCCTCTCGTATGGACTTGGAACGGATCTTTGGCTTCGTGCCCGTTGCGACAATCGCGGTCAGTGTGCGAGTGCACGGGGTGTAGGAGAGCGCAGGTGAGCCTTGTAGGGGAGTTTATCTTGCTCGGCTTGCAGAGTACGGCTCTCAATTCCTCCGGGCTGAGTGGAGCTCTAGAGCGGCATGTCTGGTCCGCTCGGCTTCGCGCATGCGCACAACATTTTAACTTTTTAAACATTTTAACAGGTCACATTACATTTTAACATAGGACCCCTTATTTGATAGCAGCTTCACAAGTCTTGCATCCATTGAACTTGTGAGTTTTTGGACAATTTCTGCTTGAATTTGTTTGCTAGATGTCACAATAGCCTCCCAGAACTGCTGTTTGGAAGTAAACTGCCTCACGTCCTCATAGATCTTTTGCTTGAGGATGCTCCAAAGGTTCTCAATAGGATTGAGGTCAGGGGAGGATGGAGGCCACACCATGACTTTCTCTCCTTTTATCCCCATAGCAGCCATTGATGCAGCGGTATTCTTTGCAGCATGAGATGGTGCATTGTCATGCATGAAGAGGATTTTATTACGGAAAGCATAGTTCTTCGTTCTGTACCAGGGAAGGAAGTGGTCAGTCAGGAACTCCACATACTTTGCAGAGGTAATCTTTACACCTTCGGGGGCCCAGCTCTCTTCCCATAATTCTGGCTCAAAACATGACTCCACCACCCCCTTTCTGACATCACAGCCTTGTTGGAACAGGGTGGCCTTCCACCAACCATCCACTACTCCATACATCTGCACCATCCAGGGTTGCACGGCACTCATCAGTGAACAGGACTGTTTGCAAATTTGTCTTATTTAGCAAAAAAGGTTTTCCCTCAAAATGTTGGGATTTTCAGGGCACAGATAATGGATTCAGGTTTGTAAAAAAATAGGTTTCGTTTATTACAAAATTTCAGCATAGAGGACAAGTGACTACTCACGGCACGTTGGGACCTACCACGTCTACATACCTCATCACCTACCAACCACCTTCCGGTGGGACAAGGTTGTTCCGACACTACAGTCTTTCCCCCACCACCTCAGTACAAAACTCGGTCTTAATACCCTTCTCTCGACCCGGGGGCTTCCACATTTCTAATGGAGACGTTTCATACACCTCAAGGACTGACTGGTGAAGGAAGGGACCATGTCTTGCTTCTTGATACGAAAGGCATTATTTTAGGAGAAGTACGTACTGTTACGTGGTAGAGTACGACGTTTCTTATGGCGACGTAGTTACCGACGATACCCCTATTTTCCTCTC
>BLSH010462558.1:506747-522970 GCA_018402905.1 Glandirana rugosa | reverse complement strand
GCCGCTTGGTAGAAGATCAGTTAAAGGTTCGGTAGACCTCAAATTGTCTAGTGATGACGGGGGAGACCCCGGGGGCCAGGAGTGGTAAAGAGTGATGGATCGGGACCACAGTTTGTTCCCATTTGGGGTGGTCACGAGTCCGGTTCGCTCCTAGGGCCCTTGGTCTCTAAGGCCACACCATCGCCTCCGGTTCCTCCTCCCGGTCAGGATGAATAAATGGTTTACCTGTTCCTCTTTCACCATATCATCTTTAACTAAGTCTAGTACCCTTAGCGGAGAATTCGTCTACGATCCATATTAATTCACTTGATTAATTTGGTAGCCTGGTCGATCAGGCTTGCAGCAAATATGGTTCTGATAGACAAAGGGATGGGATACCTTCCCGGCCGCGACATCCTCCCAGCTCCTTCATACTGTCATGACCGGGAAAACTCATTTCTGTCTGCATGATTATTACAGTTAAAACAAGTTCCCAGGTTTCAGTTCACGATTGATACGTTTTGTTCACTCATTTAAAAAGAGCTAAGACTAACCTAATACGAAACGATTAATAAGAATGATAGTAGACCTTGACACCCGGTTACGTCTTTATTATGGTTACTTTTGTTCTGGAAAATTCAATAAAACTATTCATATACCAAAACCCTGGTTGACACCAGAGGTTTATGAGCTCAGCAATTTGATATGCCCCCTCGCGAAGGATGGCATATCATCTTGCTCGAGATAAGAACCTTTAGGACCACGACTCAGATACACCTTAGCCCTATCAGCTTCTCCGCAGGTCTATGGTTTACTGACTGGTCTTATGGAGACTAATATCCTACTCTTTAGTATGTTATTAGTATACCTGGTGATAGCCCTCTGATATGTTCACCCGATTTGAGTATGACACTGATAGTTTTTGACCGTAATTGAAAATTAACATTTACCTCCTCACTTTAATATTGAGACTACATACTCAGATAAACTATGTTGGCTTTCATTCTATGACACATTCCGTTTCCAGCTGGGGTGTCAGGGTGGAAGGAACAACGTCTCTGCCAGAAAGTTAGCAGTTCTATAGCTTCTAGTTTCCATGTTCAAAAGATAATATTGTCCTGTGTTGTACTCCTGTAAACTCCTCTCAGTTATGTGTTCATTGGAAGGACTGAAAATGTCATGGTTTTCTTATCTTTTGTATCTTTTTATTTTGAGAAAATTCAATAAAAATATTGAAATAAAAAACAATAGAACAAAATAGATTAAAATAGAATAAATATCCATCTTCCAAAATTGAATTTTCGAATAGAAGGAATACATTAGAAAATATTAGAATAGAATAGAAAATAATATAATAGAGAATATGAGAATAGAATAGAAAAGAATCAACTAGTAAAACAATAGAACAGAATAGAATAAAATATAATATATATATAACTATTTTCTGAAATTCAAATTTCGAATAGAATTAATTCAAATTCGATTTCCAATAGAAAAGGTTAGAAAAGAATAGAATAGAACATAAGAGAATACAATAGAATAGAAAAACAATAGAAAATAATACTGTATAATAAAACAGAAAGAATATAATATATAACAAACTTCTGAAACACGAATTTCAAATAGAATGAATTCCAATTTTGAATAGACTGAATTTAAATTTGAATAGAGAAGATTATAATAGAATAGACAATAATAGAAAAGAATAGAATAGAAAATAAGAGAATAAAATAGAAAATAATAGAATAGAAAAACAATAGAACAGAAGATTAAAATAGAATATATAACCATCTTCCAAAATTCAAATTTCGAATAGAATAAATTTGAATTCAAATAGAAAAGATTAGAATAGAATAGAAAATAATGGAATAGAACATAAGAGAATACAACAAAATAGAAAAGAATATAATAGAAAAACAACAGAAAATAATATAATAAAATAGAATATAGCATATAACAATCTTCCGAAATTCAGATTTAGATTTTTTCAAATCCCTTAGAAATTTTTCGAATCTGGTAGAAATTGTTCGAATCCGATAGAAATTTTTCGAATACGGTATAATTTTTTTGAATGCGGTCGATTTTTTTGAATTTGGTGGAATTTTTTCAAATTCGGTCAAATTTTTTCTGATTCAAATACGAAACTAAACTGGTTCCGAAAACAAATGTAACAAATGCAATGAATTTAACTAAATTAATTTAGTTAAATAACAAATCGAAAAAAAACTAAACTAAACAAATTTTTTCATCTTGCACATGTCTAATTTGTACTCTGCTTCAGTTGAAGATAGAGCGATAGTCGCTTGCTTTCTACTAGACCAACTTATGGCTCCTTCCCCATACTGGAAGATGAATCCACTTGTAGATTTGCGGACTGGCAGCCCCAGCCCAATCAACATCCACATATCCGAACAGTTTTGGATTGGATGTTGCTGGTAACCATAACTTCATCTGAATTGTTCCTTTGTTGTACTGCATCAATTTTTTATTGCATTCCAGCAGACACATAAGTAGGGGGGACCAGTGTTACTCCCCTAACATTAGACTGTGCCCCCCCAAATAAAATATATTGACCAACTCGAAATACAGGGGACAGGGATGGGCTGACTCCCCGTAGCATCGGCTCCGGCTCTCGGCTCTGCCTCCAGCTGACTCCTCCTGGTCACTGGTTGCTAGAACCGCCTGGCGTCTTGCAACCAGTGACATCATGGCCCTGACCCGACTCCCTCACTGCCCAGTGACTGACATCATGAGTCACCACTGTCAGTCTCGAGGAAGTTGGGGGTTAGGATAGGTGACTTCACATGATGGCCACCGCTGTTGTTTATGGGAGATGTAGTCTGCAGCGGCGGCTGCGTGCTCAAGCTCCCTGCTTGGAGTCCATGGGTGGAGTCCATGTCTGATGTGGAGGGAGCAATGTAGCCATCCTAAGCCTCGTGGCTAGCTACAACTCCCAGTTACCGCGGGCAGATCTCTGCTCTCTTGGGGTGACGAGTCGTCTGGAGACAATTGTTGGCTGGATAGACAGTGGTCCACACTTGTGGCTGGCATGGGTGGGCCGCTGGTGGTTGCAGTACAGTCAGGTTTGTCACTTTACTAGCATACCAGAAGTTGACAGGACCAACATCACCCACCCCCCAGGACTGGAGGAGGCCGTGCAAGGAGGAGAGGACCTGTCCTGAGTGACCAGAAGTCCCCAGTTTCAAGAGACAGTCCCTAGACTGAGGACAATGTCCCTGAACCAAGTCTGTCCCCGCAAGCTGGGGCAGAGGCGGCCCCCAGGGCTGATCTTACCATGGGTCCCACAGGGCCCATTGGGCTGCCTCGGAGGGGAAGGGGGCGAGCTCTGCCAGATTACACTGTTTGCAGTCTATCATAGGAGCACGTCCGGGTCCAGGAGGTGGGACTTCGTATGACAGCACCCATCGGGTAAGTGTGAGATCTTTGCCCTGTATAATCCGGTGGCGCTCGCACCCCCCTTCCACCATGCACCGGTGAGGCTGCATTGATGGGTACTGATCAGGCTGTATTGATCTACACTGGTGAGGCTGCATTGATGGGTACTGATAAGGCTGCATTGATGGGCACAGATAAGGCTGAGCTGATGGGCACCAGTGAGGCTGCATTGATGGGCACCAGTGAGGCTGCATTGATGGGCACTGATCAGGCTGCATTAATGGGCACCGGTGAGGCTGCATTGATGGGCACAGATCAGGAATATTTCATGTTCATGCATTTGATGCCCATTGTCAGGAATATTTCATGTTTATGCGCTAATCGACCATTGTCAGGAATATTGCACTTCTTTTTGAAATATTTACCATTATGTGGTTTAATGGTGTATTTTTGTAGGGGATTTTACATTATTATGTACATTCCAACTATAGACTTAAATTAGCATTATGAAGGGCCAACCCTTCTTGGTAGTTTCTCATGGAAGTAGAGCTAAATCAGCTCTTCTTACAGGACAAGCTAGCTTGTGTGTGTGTGTGTGTGTGTGTATGTATATATATATATATATATATATATATATATATATATATATATATTTGCGTTTTATGGTTGGCCCCCCTACTTTTGTCCCTGTACCCCCATGTGCCCCCCCTAAATATGAAAGCTAGAGATGCCACTGCATTCCAGTCACGCTGACAGGGAGCTGATACTTTCCTTCATAGTATGCCCACTGCTGCGGCTATGTCTGGACTTGTCGGAGTGGTAACATATAGCAGCTTACCAATTGCTCTGCGATACGTGTCATTATTGGGTAGCAAGTTTTCTGCTTCATTGCTCTTTAGATAGCCTGGTTCCATAGGAGTTTTTACTTCCTTTGCATGTTGCATATGGAATTGTTCCAAGATATCTGTCAGGAACCATGAATCAGACTGAAACAGAAGTGCAGTAAAAATCACACATTTTAATAAAATGGTAAAATGGTACAAACAGAGCAAACATAGTCAAAATATAGCCAGGGTTTGGTAACCAGAGCGAATAGTCAGAACAAGGTAGTGAAACAGGAATCCAGAGATCAGCATAGTACAGGATCCAGAAGGGAAGTCAGACAGGCAAAGTCTTTAACAGGAAAAACACAGCAGAGAGTATCCGGATATATTGACCAGGCAAAGGCATAGGAGATCTTATACAGGCAGTTTAAATAGCCAGCAGGGCTAGCTGATGAGCAGGAACTGAAGACCAGGTGAGTCACTGTGGAATGAAGAGTACTGTCAATTAACCGACAGCTGATGAGCACTAGAGCTCAGAGAAGGGAGGGCTGAGCCCAGTACCCTCTCATCAACAGCCCCCCCTCAGAGGACCACCAGGTTTGAGGGGAAAACATCTATGGAAAGCACAGAGGAGGACAGGAGCATGTACGTCCGAGGATGAGACCCAAGAGCGCTACTCCGGACCGTACCCTTTCCAATGAACCAGGTACTGTAAGAGCCCACATAACCAACAGGAATCAATGATGGATTGTATTTCATACTCCTCATGGTTCCCAACCTGAACTGAGTGAGGACGTGGTACCGAGGTGGTGAAGCGGTTGCATATCAAAGGTTTTAATAAGGAGAAATTAAATACATTTGAAATACGCATATTAGAAGGAAGGTCTAATGCGTAAGCCATGGGGTTGCTCCTACGGAGAATACGGAAAGGCCCAATAAACCGTGGTTCCAGTTTCAGTGAGGGAACACGGAGTCTGAGGTTGCAAGATGACAGCCAGACCTTCTCCCCAACTTGGTAGGAAGGCGGTGTCTCTGGTCAGTATGGAGTCTGTACCTATCATTGGCACGTTCCAAGGACTCTTGGACCTGAACCCAAGTGGAACGAAGACCACGGAGATGCTCCTCCAATGCAGGAATGCTTCTGAGGAACAAATGAGTCAGGCAACATGGATGGTTGGAAACCATAATTTGCCATCAATGGAGACAATTAGGAAGCTGTATTAATGGCACTATTATGAGCAAACTCCCCCAAAGGTAAGAGATCTGACCAGTTTTTATGGTGGTCTGAAATGTAGCAACGTAAAAACTGCTCCAAGGACTGGTTGGCCCCATTGGAATGCAGAATTCCCAACTGTGCCCAAAAGGCTCTCCAAAACCTGGACACAAACTGGCCACCCCTGTCCGAGATGATAACCTTGGGTATCCCATGTAAGCGAAAGATCTCTCGAGCACAACTGGAAGCCAGTTGTTTGGATGTGGGCAGCTTCTTAAGTGTAATATAATGAGACATTTTTGAGAACCAGTCAACCACCGTAAGGATAACTGTGTTGCCCTAAGAGTTGGGTAAAAAATAAAATAAAATAAAATAACCCACAATAAAATCCATAGACAGGTGGGTCCAAGGCCTCTCTCCACCGGGTATGGGCTGTAGGAGGCCCACTGGAAGGTGTCTTGGTGTCGTGGTGTCTTACAAGCAGCTACAAAGGCAGCTACATCAGCAGGGAGACTAGGCCACCAGAATTGCTGTGAAATAGCCCAAATGAGTTGATTCTTCCCTGGTTGGCCAGCAGAGTTGGGAGAATGGCAAGTCTGGAGCATAGCAGTGCGGAGACTCTCAGGGACAAAGCAGCGGTCACAAAGTTTCTCAGGAGGAGAATGGATGGCAAGAATTCTGTCACCCAAAGGTGACGTGAGACTGGTATGAACCGTATCCAGAATACGATCGGGAGGTATCACAGGTACAGGAACCGACTCCATCTTGGAAGCGGAGAAAAACTGTTGTGACAATGCATCAGCCCTTACATTCTTAATATGGGTAACAATGAAACTATGTGATTGAAGCTTGACAAGAAAAGAGTCCATTGTGTCCTTCTGGGAGAGAGGCGCTTAGCCTCAGACAAGAATGTGAGATTCTTATGGTCAGTCAGAATAAGAAGCAGCACAGTGGTACCTTTAAGGATATGCCTCTATTCTAAGGGCTAAATGATCTCTAACAACTCTCTGTTCCCAATCTCATAAATGCATTCCGCAGGAGACAAAAGTAGTAGCACTCTCAGAGGTAGGACATTGAGACAGAAGGGCACTAACTGCAGTCTCAGATGCATCAACCTCAAGGATGAAAGGTAACATAGGATCAGGATGTACCAACACAGGAGCTGAAGCAAAGGTAGCCTTGAGACTCTCAAAGGCATTCATGGAATCTGTAGGCCAATTCTGTGGGTTACCATGCTTTCTGGTCATATCAGTCAGGGGTTTGACCAGAGATGAGAAGTTACAAACAAACCTCCGATAATAATTGGTTTATATCATGGCCCAATACCTTACCCCTTCTGCTAAGGTGAAAGCTAACGGCCTCCTATCAAACGCCTTCTCCATCCGTAACGGTACCCGGCAAGGATGCCCTTTCTCCCCTATACTCTTTATCCTTACATTAGAACCATTTCTCCAAAAGCTTAGGGAAAACACGGACATAAAAGGTATCCAAATCGCTAACCATCGTTACAAAATCGCTTTCGCTGATGACATTCTACTTTATCTGTCAGAACCCCTCACATCTCTACCCAAAAAAGAAGCTATTTAATACTTGGGAATTTATCTTACCCCATCTCCGATCAACCTATTCAATAAAAATTTCCTCCCCTTGCTACAGAGCATCAAAAACGATATCTCTAAATGGTAAAAACCACACTTCTCTGACCCTCATAAACAAAACCCTTCCTTATTGACCCGAAACTACATAATCAAACGAAACAATGCCTTAATTGTATCTATCTAACAAACAAATTCATAATATCAACCATAATCAAACTGTTCATGTTAAAATACTCGTAATACAGGGACGACCTTTATTGTAAACCATTCCTTACTCCACACACTTCATTTGGTTGCCCTTTTTTTCTTTCTTCTTTTGCTACAAATTTATTGCATTGATTGTAAACTCCATGTTATTGAGATGTAGAAATCCAATGCTTTTTGAATGTTTTATTTGTACACTACATCTGCTTCAATAAAATCTTTTGGAAAAAAAAAAAAATAAATAAATAAATAATTGGTAAAGCAAAGAAAACTTTGCAGTAGACGTAAGCCCACAGGTGGGGGCCACTGTAGAACTGCTGAAAGTTTCTCTGGGTCCATCAAAAACCAGCAGTGGAAATGACATAACCCAGGAATTTGACCTGTTCACGATGAAACTTACACTTCTCCAATTTACAATACAGCCTCTGAAGCACATGGCAGACATCTGTGTGGTGGCTCTCTAGGGAATTGGAAAATATGAGGATATTGTCGAGATAAACCACCACACCTAGCTGCAACAAATCTCGGAGGACATTGTTGATTGCAAAGACCAAATGGCATTACAAGGTATTCATAATGGCATGTTCTGGTATTAAACAGTTTTCCATTCGTCACCCTCCTTGATCCTCACAAGATTGTGCCCCTCTAAAATTATGCTTTGTGAAAACTGTTGCTCCCTTGAGATGGTCAATTAATAACTCCGTAAACAACGGAATCAGATAAGTATTCTTAATTGTGAAGTGATTGAGACACCTATAATCAATGCATGGTCTCAGTTCGCCACTCTTCTTTTTCACAAAAAAGAAACCAGCGCCAGCAGGAGACGAGGATTTACGGATTAATCCCCGACAAAGTGTGTCGGCAACATACTCCTCCATGGCTTTGTCCTCCGAAACAGACAAAGGGTAAACCCAGCCACAAGGAGGTAGGGCACCAGGTTGAAGGTCAGTTGCACAATCATACGACCGGTGTGGAGGCAAACTACCTGCTTGACCTTTGTCAAAAACATTGCTAAATTTGTGGTACTACTCCAGCAGGGAGGAGATTGAAGAGGTGAACAAGACCTTTGTCACTTTCTGAAAACATGTCTTACTGCATTGCAGTGACCAGGAAAGAACCTCAGCATGAAGATAAGATAAGATACCTTATTTGTCATTGTATCCTAGCACAATTAAATTTCTCATGTAAAACACTCACATTTATACAAACATTTATAACATTACATGACTTGCTACCCCCCCCCCCCCCCACGAGCAGCAACTACAAGCAGATATCTGGTCTATTTTAAAAGAACCTCATTCAGCGCCCTAATGGCATTTGGATAAAAACTTTTCTTAAAACGATTTGTCCTCAACCTAATATTCCTGTACCATCTGCCTGATGGCAGTAGTTCAAAAAGATGATTACCAGGGTGGGACAGATCCTTTACTATTCCTTCTGCTCTGCAAATTCAATGGGACTGGTGAATTTGGTCCATTGTTACAAACTCACAGCCTACAACTCTTTGTGCAGAATTTATTATTCTCTGTAGAGCAGCCTTCTCGGCTGCCGAACAGTTAGGATACCAGGCCAACATACAATACGTCAGCACACTTTCAATAGATGACCGGTAAAAAGACCCTAAGATCTTCTCATTCAGGCCACATTTCCTAAGAAGGCGCAGAAAATATAAGCTTGCTGACACTTTGTAACAACTGCTCTCACATTCGCTGACCAAGTTCAATTTTCCGTGATGTGAATGCCTAAGAACTTAAAAGCGGGAACTCGCTCGACGAATTCCCTTTATAAAAAGCGGCGCCAAGTCAGGTTTTTTCTTCCTGAAATCTAATATCACCTCCTTTGTTTTAACTGTGTTTAAGAACATATTATTTTCCTTGCACCATTTTACAATCTTATCCACCTCTTCCCTATAATGCACCTCATCTCCATTCTGAATTCGACCAACAATAGTAGTGTCGTCCACAAATTTTACGACATTATTTGTTGGGAAATAGGGAACACAGTCGTGAGTGTACAGTGAGTAGAGGAGTGGGCTCAGCACACAGCCTTGTGGCACGCCTGTACTAACAGCACACTCAGAGGAGGTATACTTGCCCAATCTGACCACTTGTGAGCCGTTTACCAGAAAATCCCTTGTCCACAGACAAAGGGACATTGGTAACCTCAACTTCAGCATCTTGGCAATTAAAAGATCTGGAATTACAGTGTTGAATGCTGAACTGTAATCAATAAACAGCATTCTTACGTAATTCTCAGGGGACTCTAGATGGTTTAGGGCCCCTTACAATGCTAGGGCAATAGCATCTTCTGTGCTCCTGTTTGCCCTGAAGGCAAACTGGTGGAGATCGAAGTTAACTGGTAGGGCTGTTTTAATGCGCCCTAGCACTACTCTCATCAAGGCATTTCATAACTACCGAGGTCAACGCAATGGGCCTGTAATCCTTAAGACTATCTACATTTGCGGTTTTAGGTATTGGGGTAATAATCGTTGATTTTAGGCAGGTAGGAACTTCAGCTAAAAATAATGACCAGTTTAGGATCCTAGTAAACACACCTGCTAATTGGTCTGCACATGCCTTTATAACCCTCCCGGGAATACCATCGGGGCCTTTCCTGATGTTCACTGACTTGAATGCCTGTCGCACCTTATGTTCCTCCACAGGGGGCGCAAAGTGATCCAACCCTGGCTCCAAGTGGTACCTTTCCTGAGGAACCATAACCTCAAAACGTGCAAAGAAACGATTTTGTTCCTCAGCAAGGCGAATACTTGGCTTTGCAACTATGTCTTTACTCTTCCTTAGATTGAGCTGTAGCCCTTTCCAGCCCTCTCGTGGGTTATTTCCCTTAAAGTATTCCTCAATGTTATTTTTATAGTCAAATTTGGCCTTTTTTTTTTTTTTTTTTACATTGCAAGTTTTTTTATTGGTTTAGCAAGCAAGGTATAAAAGTCATATAAGTCAGTAAAATGTGCATTTCACAAGGCAGATAATTAAAACGTACATGTCATTCTCTTCATACAGGTCAGCAGTTACAGTTGAGCCTATTGAGTTGGATCAGATGAGTTGTCTTGACCCAATCTGATATTAAGTGCGGGTCTCATATCGGTATGAGGCAGTGGGAGTGAGAGTGAAGCAGCCCACTGTTGTGTTTAGCAGGCAACTCTGCAGCTTTGAGCGGGGGGGCGGAGACCCTGCCACCAAGTGACACCCCTGGTGGGAGCATTCTGTGTCCCAAGGTGGGGGACCGCCCTACCCCTCCGGCCGCCCGGCATGTCGATAGAAAAATGTGGGTCTAAGCTGCGGACTTTAATGTGGTTGCCCAGTTTGTGGCTCTGGGCAGGTCCTTAGTAAACAAGTTGGCCTTGTAGCCTGGGGAGGGGCAGTGGTGGTGAATTTTATGAGTGTTTGTAGTGACACCTCTAAGAATTCAAAGCTTGGGTGAATTGAGTAGAGTAGCGGTAAATGATCCAGGAAGACCATTGCGTGTGGAATCTTTCCGCTGTGTCGTTTGCTATGGCTACTAATTCTTCCATATGGTAAATCGTATCTACTTCCCGTAGCCACTCTGCGACTGTCGGGGTGCAAGTAGATTTCCAGTATCTGGGAATCAGCAGCTTGGCAGCATTGAGGAGATGTCTTGTTATGGAACGCTTGTAGCGTCTCATAGATCCAGATGTGATGTGGAGTAGGCAACAGGCCGGTGTAAGATCTATATTGGTCTCTGTGATGTGCTTTATTATGTCCTTCACTTTGTTCCAGAATGGGATGATGGCTTCACAGGACCACCAAATGTGTGTTAGTGAGCCTGTGTCCCGCCCACAGCGCCAGCACAAGTCTGAGGATTGGGGGTGCCACTTTTTCAGCTTGGTAGGAGTGGCGTACCAATGAGTCAATAATTTGTAGGACATGTCCTGTGTACGTGTACTAATAGAGCATTTATGAGCAAAAATATTTGCCCTCGACCATTGTTCATCTGAGAAATTTGTTTGTAGGGAGTTTTCCCAATATTGTCTTGTGCTGGAGGTGGATGGGGCACTAGCACCTAGTAGTAGGGAGTACATCAGTGATGTAGTTCTGGCTACCGGATCGCCTGAAAGACAGATATTTTCAAAATGGGTTAGAGGTCTGTGGAGGTCATGTTTGTCTAGTGTGGTGAGGTAGTTATGGATCTTGCGGTAAGTCCAAAAAGACAGTAGAATATCCTGATAAAGTCGTGTGTTGATGGATTCGAGGGAAGCAATGCGGTTATTGTCAATGCAGTGTAGTGCCAGGAGTGGCGTTTTTTCGTCTCTCGGCGGAATCCTACCCCTTTCTAGCCCAGGTGTGAAGTCAGGGTTTGAGGCGATCAGCGTTAGTGGGCCTGGGCTGGAGCAAAGTGCCCTAGCTTTATTCACTGCATGGAAGGCATCTAGGGTTGGCCCTATTATGGGATTCGATTTGATGTAGAACGGGAGTTAGGTAGGCCAATACCTCCTTTATCCTTGGATCTGGATAGGATCTCAAGACTAATTGTTGGTTTGCATCCTGCCCATATGAAGGTTCTTATGACGTTCAATAGCAATGTAAAGAAGCTTGTGGGTATTTTAATCGGGAGTGTGTGAAAAAAGTAGAGTATTTTGGGTAGTATGTTCATTTTTACAATTGCTGCCCACCCAAACCAAGAAAAGGGCTGTGACCGCTAGTGTTTCAGATCTGCTTGAATTTCAGCCAGTAGGGGTTTGAAGTTTGTCGTGTAAATGTTCGTAGTCGTGGGCGTTAGTCGGACACCCAAGTATTTTAGGGCTGTCGCTTGCCATTTGAAAGCACAAGCAGCTTGGGCCTTCGTCAGGGAGGGCTTAGAGAGTGTCAGATTGAGCGCCTCTGATTTGCTGTAGTTAACTGCAAAGTTTGAAATGTAACTGAACAGTTTAAAGGTTTTAATTAGGTTGGGGATCGAGATGTGTGGCTTAGTTAGAAAAAACAGGAGGTCGTCTGCGTAGGCCGCAATTTTGTATGTAGTGTCCCGTATTTGGAAGCCTGTGATGTCTGGATTTTGTTTGACCACTCGTATGAGGGGTTCCAGTGTGTGTATGAAGAGCAGGGGTGAAAGAGGACACCCCTGCCTTGTGCCATTTTTAATATGTACCGTATCAGATAAGGTACCATTAACCTTAACCTTTTCCTGCGGTTTCTGGTATAGGCTTGATATCCAGGACAACATATTGGGCTTCATACCGACGTGTTTACATGTTTCGAGGAGATAGTCCCATGCGACCCTATCGAAGGCCTTCTCAGCATCCGTGGACAGGAGAAGGCCTTCAATCTTCTCCCTGTGGGCTCCGTAAATCAAGTTGAGTGCTTTTGTGACATTATCTCAGGCTTCCCGTCCTGGCACGAACCCGGCTTGTTCAGGACCAATGAGTTTCCCTAGAAGACCCCTGAGGCGCGAGGCAATGATTTTGGCTAGAATTTTGGTGTCTAAATTTAATAGGGAGATCGGCCGAAAATTAGAACAATACGTTGGGTCTTTGCCCTGTTTTGGGATCAGGGCCACATGGGCCAGTGTAAAGGTATCTGAGACCGTTTGTGGTTGTTTTAGATGGTTAAAGGTTCGTAATAGGGGTGCTTTTAGTAGGTCTATATATGATTTGTAATAGAGGGCTGTGAAGCCATCTTGTCCTGGGCTCTTTCCCGGTTTCAGTTGTCTGATAGCTAATGTTAATTCATCATCAGTAATGGGATCCTCTAATGATTCCGCTTCCTCAGGGGACATGGTGGGCATACCGCTGTCTAGTAGGTAATTGTTCAGGATCTGTACTCTCTCTCCTTCTGTTTCTGGTGGTTTAGGGAGGGTTTGGATACTGTAAAGTTTGCTGCAGTAGGACTGAAAGGCTGCAGCAATCTGGTCATTTTTATGTACTAGTGTACCCTCTGCTGTCCTGATCGAGGTGATGGTGGAAGAGTGTTGTGACGCTTTTAGTGCCTTTGCTAGGAACTTGCCACTCTTGTCCCTGCGTTCATAGTAGAATCCCTTCCTGAGAAACAAAATTTGACCTTTTTATACTTTTCCTTAATTCCGCTCTGGCCTCTCTGTATTTTGTTCCATCACTACTCCTGTAAGCACTATCCCATTCCTTCAGGAGACACCGAACCCTCTTTGTTATCCAGGGCTTCTGATTTGGAAAAACCCTAATACATTTCGTATGTAACTCAGCACCGCATCCATATACATATCTAAGTGCAGCTGCTCAAATATGTCTCAGTTGGTCCTCCCGAAGCAGTCCTACAACTGCTCGAGGGAACCACCTGGCCATGTCCTTACCTACCTAACCTCTGGTGCCCTCCTTTGTTTAATAGGAATATATAGTGGAATCAGGAAAAGAGTAAGATGTTCAGACTGACCAAGATGTGGTAGGGCAATAGCTCTATAGGCTTTCTTGATATTAGAAAAGACCATATCTAACATATTCCCACCCCTTGTAGCACATTTCACAAATTGATGGAAACCGGGAAGCACAGACTCCAATTTAGCATGATTGAAGTCCCCAGCAATCACCAAAACCCCATCAGGATGTGCATGTTGAATTTCATCTACGACTTCCACTAGGGATTTCAGAGCCACTGCAGCATTTGCATCTGGCGGTATATAAACCGCGAGAATAAATACCGCCGTAAACTCTCTCGGCAAGTAAAAAGGTCTACACTTTACTACTAGATATTCTAAGTCTAGGGAGCAATAATTATCAACAGTCTTACTATCTGAACACCAAGCGCTCAGTATATATATACACAGCCCCCCTCCCCTGCTGTTCCCCAGGTCCCTGGTTCTATCCTGTCCATGGATAGCTGGGCAGAGGGGGTCTATGTGCCTGCCCTGACAGCCTTGTTTTTGTTTCCTCTCGCATAGTTTCCTTCGCCACTTTCCATGAATAAAAATGGGTGGCACCTTCACAATGTATTGAACTGCATTGTTTGGGATGTCCTGTCCATTTGGTGGCCTGGCTTCTCCCAGCAAGCCTTGTGATCTAATGTTCAACAGGTCAGTGCGTCTATAGGCTAATTTAGCTTTACATGCCTCAGAACTCCCAAGGACAGTCTCCGGCAACAATATAAAATATGCAAAGCAAAAGGAAAGAACAATTTTTTCCATCTGAACAAAGCCAAATTCTAGCCTCTAAAAGGAACAAAAGGCTGTATGTATAATATGTATGGGCTGCACTAAGTCACATCAAAAAACAGTTTTCCAGCCAGCCGCCAGGGGGCGCTGCCTTGCTGTGTTTTGTTTTTATTACTGTTACTATCCAGTTTAGTCATTTGTGTGTTTGTTAATCCTACTGTATAGAAGTGGTACACTCCGGTTTCACCCACAGATCCCGCTGTTTGGTATGCTCCTCCACACACTGCACACTCCACGCATCCACAGTGGGCATACAGACCAGCGGCACACAAGGACGCAGTGCAGTGTTGCCAATCTACCAGCCTGAAATTTACTGAACAACACCCAAAATTTACAGCCACGTTTTTACTGGCAATTTACAAAAGTTATACAATTACAGTTTTCCGTGCAAATTTCAGTATTTAGGCTACAAGCAAGTACACTGTGCAAATAGCAATGTGATTTAAGGTAGATAGCAAGGTAAAAAAACATATTTGTTATTTTCAATATAATAAGGGCAGATTATTTAGTCCATCAGTTTTGTCACCTATGTCAAATTGTAGAGATTTCCCCTTAATTTCTGTTCCATAACCACCACAGAAAGTGAAGTGAAATCCCTGGTAGCCACTAGGATCACCAGAATTTATGTCCCCACTTCTAAAGACCTCCTGTGTCTCCATCACCTCCTGTTTTTATCCCTCCAGTCTCCATCCCTCCATCAACCCTCATCTCCCACACACCATCCTCTTGCCTCCATCACCTCTTGTCTCCATCACACAATCCCCCTTTCTCCATCCCTCCATCACCCCTCATCCCCATCACACCACCCTTCCGTCTCCATCCCTCCATCACCTCTTGTCTCCGTCACACAATCCCCCCATCACTTCCTGTCACCATCCCTCCATCTCCATCACACCATCCCCATCACCTCCTGTTTCCATTACACCATCCTTCCATTACCTCCTGCCACGTATCCAGTGCACACTGCACTCATACAGCGCACACTCACACTAAGAGAGAGAGACTCCTGCAGCCTGGCTCATGGCTGTCTGTCAGAGTGAGCAGAGACAGTGTGGGTGTCAAACAGTCACACACTCACTGTCTTGACTCTTTTTGGCTGTCTTGAAGAGGAAGCGTACTGCACTCACCACTGTCACCAGGGGGGCTGCAGGGTCAGCCAGAGCAGGGAGGCAGGCAGTAATCAGGAGGATCCATCCATCCATCCGGAGCGTGTGCTGGCTGGCGGTGGTGTGGCGGGAAAATGTATTAACCTCATTTGAGGGCGGATGGAATGGGAAGAGGCACTAGCTGGCAGCAGGAGGAGTGGCCATCCAACTTGGCTCAGGGTCAGGATCAGATCTTTTCACTTGCCGCTCGGGGATTTCCATAATTGCACATGTTCAGCTCTGCCCGGACCCGATGGCCACCGTAGTTACTGGCACTTTTCAGCTGCTACAGACTTTTATGGACACCAGAAAAACTGCCATGTTTTCACGTGCTGTCTAGTGTTGAGCGAACCCGGGCTGTAAAGTTCGGGTCCGTACCGAACTTTTGGGTGTCCGGGACCCGAGGTTCGGGTCCGGGGTTCTGGTAAATTTACTAAAAGTTCTGAAAATTGCTGTAAAAAAGTCCTGGAAAGTCCTAGAGGTCTGCAAAAGGAAGGAAAATGGGGGTAAGGGTTGGACAAGTGCCCTACAAAGAAATGGGGACAGGGAAATAACTAAAAGCATTTTATAAAAAAATCAAAAATGGAGGTGGATGTGGACCATCTTCAAACTGTGTCTGAAAAGTATTAATTAACGGTAGAAGCCATATCACTGTTCTAAAATCATCTTCAAAGATCTGTCGTGCACTTTTGTACCGTCAAAAAGACCA
>BLSH010462558.1:478316-491561 GCA_018402905.1 Glandirana rugosa | reverse complement strand
GTACGAAATCGACAACTCCCGTCTAAGAGGGAATTATTGCATGTTGGGGAATAGGTCCAGACAAGACTCAATGATAACGTCACGTGGAGACTCCCGGTACTACAAAAGTGAGGGGGTAAATGATACATGTTCCGTCCTAAAAACCCTACCAACGACTTTGTAACACGTCCCAGAAAAAAGGTCGTCATAAGTCTGATAAGTGTTGTCCACAACAACCTAACGTATCGACGTCACGTGAGCAATTAACTCTTTTCACTCGTTCCCTTTCTGTTTGACTGGATTCAAGTTGGAGACGATGTTCGAACCAGTCTCTAGTATAGTGGTCACGTCTGACTTTGTGTGACTCCTCTAGCACTGGTGATATGATCTCTGACCAAGCTTGTAGCAGAGGTTGAACTTAGGTCAGTTTGTCTTTCCCTTGCTCACTTTTCTCAATTAACGAGTGCACTGCAGCTATGCAATCCAACAACACCTGTTGTGAATAGTCTGAATACTGCTGGAAAAAAGACCCTGCACAATGTTTCAGCAACCATCCCAAAAATCCTGCCTTGTACATAGTAAATGGGGGAGTGAAAACATCATGGCCCTCAGAGGTGCACTGCAATAGTAACTCAGAACAGACCTGGATAAGGGGTTGTACGTTATTAAGGGAGAATCTGCCCTCAACAGCTAAAGCATGTGCTGTCAAAATGCTTCCCAACAGCTCCTCCTCAGTGAGATCCTGCGAAAGTGAATGACACAAATCTTTATCCCCTACTGCAAGTTCCCAAGTGTAGCAGATCTGGTTGTTGGTGGGCATCACAATTATGTCAGGTTTCTGTATCTAGGCAGACCAGACACATAGCTACACAATGGAACCGAGACCAAAGAAAGTATATAACTTTAAGGTGATATTTATTTACAGTGAAACACACACCAAAAAACATACACAGCAAACAGCAAGCAAAACAAACCTCAAAGACAAAAACAAGAACCAAACCCCAATGCACTAACAAGAATAACTAATAAACCTAACTACACTATGGACCAAAAATAACTATATTCAATATCTATAATATAAAGGACAAGAATACAGAGGTCTACAAGGAAGCAAGGTATCAAGGTCTGGCACAAGGGCAGGAAGAATGAGCAAGGCAGGTGGGTACAGGAAGGTTCAGGATATCAGGGGACACAAGCACATGGATCTGGCAACAAAGAGGCAAACAGGATCGTGACGCACTGGGAAAAGGGAGGAACAGCCTTAAATAGCCATCTAATGGCTGAACCCAGGTGTGGCTGATTGTTACAGCTTGCTGGCTCTGGGGAGACACCTGCTGGTGGCCACTGGAGCTGCAGCAAACAGCCCAGAGCAGCACAGCTCCACCAGTAGGTAAGCTCAATCTGACATAAGGTCTCTGATCGCCGCCTACTTCCCATCCATCTCCTGTGGGGGGGGGGGGTGGAGGCAGCTGCGGTGGCGGTGCGAGTGAGGGGGCAGATTTGTTTGCCTCCCCCCCAAAATATAGAGCACCAGCTGACACTGGACACCCTCATATGAAGCATACAACACCCTCTATCATGCTAAACACCCCCCGCCATTTAAACATTAGAACAACTTATTGACATTATCGAAGGAGTAAAAGATATCTTGGATTGGCAGTATAGCAGCAGTGAAGATGTCATTGTTACCTATTTTTATTATGCAAATGTCCTGCCCATTACTATCCCCTCTTACAGACTATGAGCGTTGTGAAAACTTTACACTTTGCCAGGCACAAAACAAAGTCAAGGGTCCCCAATTTTTTTTCACTAAACCATAGGGTGGCCTTGGTTTTGAAATACTAATATGCGCCTCAAAAAGTTAAAATGAGGGGCCACCAAATATCCATCCCACTATGATCCTTTATCGCTTATATTTCACCACTCAAGACATTTCCATGGTAGGCAGATGAATATCAGCAAACTAGCTGGGAACTTCAGGTAATGTCGATAGCCAAATATATTTATGAACAAATTTGGTCTGCTACATCAGCAAGAACCTGTCTGGTTTGTATAAATTCAGCAGTGTGCCAGGGAGATGTCAATAATGATTCAGTATTGGCAGGAAAGGAACTCAGTGGGACACTTTATTTGTGGGGCATTATTTTTTGGACCTTTTTTTTGTTTAAATAGGAGGACTTTGTTTTTTATATGTTGGATGTATGATATGCAGATGAAATCTTATCAGAATCTGGAAGCCCCATTTACCAGATATCCAGCTCCCCTCATGTGAATATGCAAGGGTGTAAATCCACCATTAATCATGCCATACAGTGATTCAGATCCATCACCTATTATGACAAACAATGGCCTGACCACCCACCAACAAAACCACGGCGACCTACACACAATGATCCTGCTTATGACAGATTCTCGCTGCAGCTGATAAATCTAAACAATCTGGCCACTGATGTTACCTGAAGTCATCGACCAAATATGGTTATGAACATATTTGGCATCACCTAGGGTACCTGCTGGCTTCTTTACTATATAAAATAAGTTAGCAGGCAGGCCATGAAGTCATTCCTCTAGTGTCGGTGGTAATGCCTGCCCTAAACAAATGATTTCCAGTTGCTGTAACATCCAGACGTTTAGTGTCACTCAACAGAACAAATCTGGCCATTTAGTATGTCTTCTTGGTAAACCTTAAAAAGCTAGATTTTAGGTTCAACCCCAGCAGTAACTGAAGCCAACTGCATTCAAATCTGAATCTTTACATCTCAGTGCACTAATAATGTCACAGCTTTGGAGACTTACTATAAACCTTTTATGCTGTGGTATCTAGTCTAGGATTTCTTGAGCCCTATTGAATTATGTTCTGATTGCTAGAGAGGTTGTCAAGCAGATAGTATCTTTATTCACATTCAGTGTAACTGTCTAAAGGTTGAAATGTTTTGGTCTAGGATCTATCAGGCTGCATTCACTGTAATGGGTTTTACATTTCATAGGGAAACCTTTAAAGCCTTATTAAAAAAGACAGGCAGAGCGCGCCTCTAAGAGTAACTTTAACAAGCTTTTATTGTAAAAACATTCTCAATGGTACTCACAAACATAGACGTGAGGGTCACATTGCAGTGTAAGCCACTGCCGGCTAATAGTGGTGGTAGAAGTCCAGTGCCTCTGGGAATGGGGAGTGTGGGCTGTCTCCAAATGGTTCTAAGGAAAATGCCAGTGGTCTCCTGCACTCCCTGGTCTCATGGTGGAACAGCGCAACGTCACTTCTGGTTCCGGTTAGGCAGCGCGATTACGTGGGAACGGAGATGCGTTGTCGAGGCCTATGCCCCTTCTTCAGGCCATGTATTCCCCATAGCGGGGAAGGGCAAATTTATGGGCAGAGAAAGGGCGGGGCATACAACATGAATGTATGTCCCTGTGGTGTACTGCCAGCACGTCAGCGGACTATTTGAACAAATGCCAGTGGGTATCTACAGCTATGATAAATGGCATTAAGTTAACACAATCGAAGATATAAAAACATAAAGCTAAAAATAGTGATAAAAATAGTAATAGCATCAATAATAATAAAATCATAAAAGCTTTATTAAAATCTGGAACTGTGTGAGGTGCTTGTAATATAGTGTAATGTTCGGGGTATGGAAACGTATATTCTGTTATGTTAAACCTGTGTGTTTTGTTATAGATTATCGGAGGGATATTGAATGACAAAAATGAGAAGGATGAGAGGATTAGTGTTATGTAATAATTTTATTTTGAAGACGTGGATAAAAATAGAAATAAAAAGGGCAATATGTCTTCAAAATAAAATTATTACATAACACTAATCCTCTCATCCTTCTAATTTTTTGTCATTCAATATCCCTCCCATAATCTATAACAAAACTCACAGGTTTAACATAACAGAATATACGTTTCCATACATTACACTATATTACAAGCACCTCACACAGTTCCAGATTTTAATAAAGCTTTTATGATTTTATTACTATTGATGTTATTACTATTTTTATTACTATTTTTAGCTTTATGCTTTTATATCTTCTATTGTGTTATCTTAATGCCATGTATCATAGCTGTTGATCCCCACTGGCATTTGTTCAAATCGTCGGCTGATGTGCTGGCAGTACACCACAGGGACATACATTCATGTTGTATGCCCCGCCCTTGCTCTGCCCATAAATTTGCCCTTCCCCGCTATGGGGAATACACGACCTGAAGAAGGGGTGTAGGCCTCGACAACGCGTCGCCGTTTCTGCCTAACCGGAACCAGAAGTGATGTTGCGCTGTTCCACCATGAGATCAGGAAGCGCAGGAGACCACTGGCGTTTTCCTCAGTACCATTTGGAGACAGCCCACACTCCCCTCTCACAGAGGCACCAGACTTCTACCACCACTATTAGCCAGCAGTGGCTTACACTGCAATGCGACCCTCACGTCTATGTTTGTGAGTACCATTGAGAATGTTTTTACAATAAAAGCTTGTTATAGTTCACTCTTAGAGGCATGCTCTGCCTGTCTTTTTTATCCCCATACAGAAGCTCATTCTACTTCTGACTAAGCGCAGCCTCAAGGTGAACCCTTTCATTCCCTGGAACTGTCACCCGTATCCTGGTATGGGTATCTATTTTTGCTGAACCATAGTTTTTATATTTTATATATTATATTTTATTTTTATCATGTCTATCTGCATATACCGTCTGGACTGATATGCCTTGTGTGTACACCTTTATGCTATTGAATGGTTCATGTTACCTATGGTCAGATGTGTTCACTTACCCATATCCCTGAGTTGTGATACACTATTGCGCTGACAAAACCTACCTTTAAAGCCTTATTACTTCCGGTTCCGGTGCTTCATGGCTTAGCTGCTCAGTCGCTCGGCTCCCGCAGCAAGCCTCTAAAATCCAGCTTATAAAGCCGCCCCACCCGCCCTAAACGGCATGATCCCACACCAGAGGAGTCCCAGAATGCACAATGGAGTGACACCTCGACAAATGTATGCCCCGACCGTTCCCGCAGCAACGGGGAACCAAAGACGCTGGACAGGCCATGCCGCCTGTCATGGCGGCCGCGCCAGGGGGTGCGATCGTATCCGACGCTTCGGATTTTGCAACGACCGCGGACATCCACAACACGGAGCTTATTGCCCAGGCTGTTGTGGCACTTCTGGCCCCCATGATTGCATCCACAGTGGAAAGTGGTGCAGGCAGGAATGGCTCAGCTGCACAAAGACCTGAGGGAACAGACAGCCAGGCTCACAAAGGCTGGACAGAGAATCGCACATGTGGAAGAGGAGTTGTACCAAACACAAGATTCAACCCGGGCACAGGACACTCAAATTCAGCTCATAGTGGAGAAACTCGAGGATCTTGAGAACAGGTCAAGAAGGAGCAATTTGAGGATTGGGATTCCTGAGTCGATCCCCCACACTACGCTACCTCACTTCTGCACGGTCAAAATACCAGAGGCCCTAGGCCTGAGAGGCCCTTTCCAGGTGGAGCGAGCACATAGGCTGGGCCCTCCGGGGTCTGACCGCACCACACCGAGACCTGCCATAGCCAAATACTTGAACTATGTCAACAAGCACATCTTTCTACAAAAATTCAGACAAACAAAGTCTTTAACAATCGACGGAGCAAAGATCCTCATCTTTGCTGATTATTCAGCCAAGGTGGCATAGAAAAGGAAATCCTTCCAAACCATTTGCTCTGAGTTATTTAAGAGAAACATCAGATTCACCCTGGCCTTTCCGGCCATGCTGCGCCTCAAAGCCCCATCCGGTGAACAGTTAACCTTTACCGATCCTTCTGAAGCTGAATGCTTCCTGCACTCCCAAGGTACTCCTACATATGCATCTGTGGCATCCAAAGATTCTCACATCCAACGCCCTCTGGTCCAAAGGAGCCCCAGGAAAGACTCAGCCAAAAGACTGAAAACAAATGGCCCGCACAACAACAGCATGGAAATCTCGACCTGAAACTGCCGCATCAGCTGACCTTCTCATCCACATCTCCCCTCTTTTGAGGATAAGTCAGATGAGAATAACACCCATGGTTTTAAGATGTGCTGCGCCCTGGTTGCACAACTGTACTGTAATTTTGACCCCCCCCCCGGCACAGACATCTCTCCTGTATTTCTATCTTGTGTCTTTTCCTTTCGAACGGGGAGACTCTCTCCTTTTTCTCTTTCAATAATTTTTATTAAGGTTTATCAAACAATGCATATAAATTGCACATACAAATTTAAATATTATGTCTGTGAATATCAAAGTCCGTTACAAATCTGAGTGCAGAAAATATGTGGTACCAAAAAGTATAATAACCGTACATAGAATAAAAAAAATACAGAAGAGAGGAGCAGTGTGTATCAATGTGAGAACCAAAATATCGAACCAGCCCATGAGGGTATTAGTACGACTATACAGTTATAAACATTACTTCTGTGATCCTATAGTGAGACCTCATAGGACAGGGTAAACCTCTACAGAGACCAGTTGAAAAGTCTACTTCTGCCTATGTCCCGTTAGATAGGGGGTCTACTAAGAGGCCATCTGTGAACGCTTCTGTTCAGGAGACACTCCGAGAGTGATCTCTCTGGACCCCAGCATCCCAGGTGGGAACATACTGTGCCAGGAGCTGAGAATCACCCTACCCCGTTGCCAACTAGTGAGCCTCTAACACAAAACCTCCCCTAAGGAAGTCTCCATCGATACAACTATGAAGCCCCCTAGGGCCCAACACCTGTAGACCTATGTTTATGATCTCCACTGTCAACACAAAAAAAGTGAAAGGATTCAAAAGAGTAAAAGAACACAAGGAAATAGAAAATACTTACAGGAGAGGGAAGGGAAGCAAAGAGAAAGAGAAAAACTAGAGCCTCTAG
Organism: Glandirana rugosa; assembly: GCA_018402905.1. Taxonomy (NCBI): domain Eukaryota; kingdom Metazoa; phylum Chordata; class Amphibia; order Anura; family Ranidae; genus Glandirana; species Glandirana rugosa. Next base: position 484,703 of record BLSH010462558.1, on the reverse strand, counting down.
AAGAATGAAAGTGTTTGGGTTACTGTTTACTTTAACCGTCGATCACACGTTTTGATTCCCTGATATGCCTGGGATTAGAGATATTCCGACAAAGGTCGCCCACGGTTCCCAGATTCGTTCGAATTTTGGGAGATTATCTGACAGAATACTAGCCAGTCTCTCCTGTGTCATTAGCCATGAAATTTTCCTAATGGTAGCTGTTATGGATACCCGTTCCTTTTTCCAGGCCTTTGCTATCGTAACCTTTGCTCCCAATAGAATAAAATTAATTAATTTTCTATTAGATTTCGTGGTGTTGGGAATAAAGTATTTTAACAGAGCAATAGCAGGAGACTTTGGTAGTTTACAGCCGGTGACCTTATTGATGATACGGAACATTTTGGACCAAAATGGCCTTATTCATGGACACTCCCACCATACATGAACCATGGAGCCCCGAAGAAGACATCCCCTAAAGCATAACGGATCTACAGATGGATAAAATATATTCAGTCTAGCTGGTGTGAGATACCATCTCATCATAACTTTAACACTAGCCTCAGAGATTATAGTGTTCAGGATACCTTTAAATGAAAGAAAGCAATCAGCTTGCCACTCGTCGAGTTCCCAGTTAAACTGAAGAACAAGTTCCCAGTTGGTCATAAAGGCTGATTTTGTACTGGGAGTAGTGAGGGCATCGTATATGACCGAGATACTACCTTTCTGTCGTGATGGCTGACCACACCAACGTTCATAGTTAGTAAAACCTGGAGGAAGTGGTTTATTCCACCAAATTTTGTGAAGAAAACTAGAAATTTGATAAAATCTAAACTTTTCTGAGTTTGGAAGCTCTAATTTGTTTAAGCAGTATTTGAGAGTTATCGGGCCCGACGCCGTAAAGAAGTGTCCTATACAAAACATCCCCTTGTTTAGCCACCATTGGAAGGCTTTAATATTCATGCCCGGGGCAAAGTCCTGGTTATTAAAGATGTGAGCTAATGGTTTAACTGAGGAGACCAGCGAGGAGTTATTTCTGATTTCATCCCATAATGCCAACTCGTTAGAAAGTGTAGGAGCCAAGATAGAAGGTCTATCTTTAGGGGAACACCAAAGTAGGAAGTCTAGCGTGTGCTTCAGAGTAGCCTGTCTCTCTATCCGTAACCAGTCCTGTTTCCCCTGCATGGAGTAAATAGAGGACAATTGTGCTAGTCTGGCCGCTAAAAAATATTTCTCTAGGTGGGGCACACCTAATCCACCCCTTCGTCTATGATGAAATAAAGTTTGTCTAGGAATCCTGTACCCCGAACTACTCCAAATAAATTTAAGGATTTTATTTTGAAGTGCAGAAAGCTGTTCCCTCCAGATGGGGACTGGCAGAGATCGGAAAAGGTACAGAAGTTTAGGTAGTAAAGTAATTTTTACTGAATTAATCCTCCCAAGCCATGAGATCTCCCGCTTGGACCACAGCTTAAGATCATCTTCTAGTTTTCTGAACATCGGGGGGAAATTATTGATATATAAAGTTTCATATTTAGATGTGAGGTTGACCCCCAGATATTTAATTGATGAGTAGCTCCACCTGAACTTGAAATTCAATTTAAGTTCGGAAATTGTCTCTGGAGGTAATGAGACATTTAAAGCTTGAGATTTAGTATAGTTAACCTGAAGCCCTGACACCTCAGAAAAGTCCTTAAGAAGCTGACATAGGGAGGGAATTGAAGATTTCGGGGAGGTTATGAAGATCAGAAGATCATCAGCGAATAGACCACACTTGTGTTCTTGTTGGCCGCATATTACCCCTTTGATTAGGGGGTTATCTCTGATAGCAATGGCAAGGGTCTCTATAGCTATAGCGAAAAGAAGAGGGGATAGTGGACATCCCTGCCTAGTGCCTGTTTTAATTGGGAAGACCTTGGAGTAGAATCCCTGTAATTTGATTAAAGCTTGTGGTGTCGAATAGAATGCTCTGATGAGACCTAGGAACCTTTCCCCAAAGCCCCAACGCCGCAAGAGAGACAACAAATACTTCCAGGACACTGAGTCAAACGCCTTTCGTAGGTCCAGGGAGAGCAACATCCCCTCTTGAACCATCTCCCCCGTCCAGTTGGTCTGTAATAATGATACTATATCAATTTATTGAATGCTCTTCTGATTTGGTCAGGGCCCTGTCGGCCCGGGATGAAACCCACCTGAGCCTTGTCCACATATTGGCCAATGAACGAAGCCAGCCGGTTTGCCATTATCTTAGTTAAAAATTTTAGATCATTATTTATGAGGGAAATCGGGCGGAAATTATCTATATCTTCAGGGTTTTTATCGGGTTTAGGGATCACAGTTATATATGCCGTGTTGAGGCGCTGTTCGAAAGGGTCTCCCTTCATTTTAGAGTTAAAAATTGTGTCATATGCGGGGCCAGCGTTTTGACAAATGTTTTATAGTAGGGACCTGAAAGACTGTCCTGTCCTGGGGCTGGGCCCTGCTTAAGATCCTTGATAACCCCTAGAACTTCCTCCTCTGAAATTACTTTTTCCATTAGGTCTCTATGATGTTCTGTAAGCTGGGGTAAGGAAATACCCTCCAGATACTGGTTAACTGTTTCTACGTTTTCATTGGACCCCTGGGTGTACAAATTCTCATAGAATTTCTGGAAAGCCTCCATAACTTTGTTTGGGTTAGATATTAGATGTTTCCATCCATCCTAATATTGGGCATAGAGGAAAGCTTTGTCCGAGGGGTAAGTTTCCTAGCTAGGTAAGTACCCATTTTATTACTCTGAGAATAAAATTTACTTTTAGACCATTGGATAGCCTTCTCTGCCCTTGTCGTCAGCGCTAGGTTGAGCTCTAGTTTCACCTCATCCAATTTATCTAAAAGCGACTGAGAAGGATGTGCCTTATGTTCTGCTTTAATAGCTAAGAAGGACTCTTCCAGCTTCTGAACATGTAGCCCTCTTTCCTTTTTGATCTTGGAAGCCAGTTGAATAAATTTGCCTCTAATAAGGGCCTTATGAGCGGCCCATACTGATTCTATTGAGGATTCGTCTGAGGTATTAATAGAGAAGTACTCCTTAAGGCTATTATCCAGTACTGAGACATTAACTGAGTCTGTAAGTAACGACTCGTTTAGCCTCCAATGCGGTTTATGGAAGAACCTGGACTGAATACGGATGGACATTAATACCAGAGAATGATCTGAGAGGACTGTGTCATGAATGGAGGCATTAAGGATGTTTGGTAAGATATAGAAGGGAGTAAATAGGTGATCAATTCTCGAATATGAGTTATGTGGGCTGGAGTAATGAGTAAAATCCCTGTGACCAGGATGTTTTTCTCTCCATACAGCAATTAAGTTTTGCGAGTGGAGTAGTTTGGCAATGCGTAGGCTAGCTTTAGTAGGGCGCAAAAGTTGTTTGCCTGGGGGTCTAGTTCTATCTAAAGATTGATCAAATGCTACGTTAAAATCACCCCCAAAAACTATTGTGCCCTCTAGTAAGGGAGAAAGAGCCGCTAACATTTCTTGAAAAAATTTTAGCTGGCCCTGGTTGGGAGCGTAGTACGAAATCAATGAGACAATTTGCCCGTCAATGGATCCATTCACCAAAATGTACCGGCCCTCGGGGTCCTTAACGTTTGAGATCCACCTGAAGTTGCAATTCTTAGAAAAAAGGATGGCAACTCCTTTTGATTTAGATTCGGCATTAGCTAGGTAGAAGCTTGGGAAATGAGTGGGTAAGAAATTGGGATTAAATCTGGTTGAGAAGTGGGTCTCCTGGATCAAAATGATATCTAGTTTCAAGGATTTATATAAACCCCCGATCTTCTTACGTTTGAAGGGGGAGTTAAGCCCCTGTACATTATGGGTGGCAACCCTAACAGGGAGTTGTGGGAGGTCAGCCATCACTAATATTACAGAATGTGCATCTAAATATAATGCTACTCTCCCCTCCCAGAGATTTTCCCCAAACCAGGGAACCATTTTTCAACTTGAAGTGAAGTCCTTGAGCAACTTTCATTCTAGGAGGCAAGAAGAAGGGATAAAGAGAAAGAGACAGAGAAAGTAAAAGCATGTGTAAAACAAAATTAAATCTCGTGATTAAATCTCGACAGATAAGTGGCCCTAAAAAGGGCCATTTTCTCCAAAAAAGGTGTTTGTGACCAAGGGGGGAGAAAAGGTAGAGCCCCCTGGACACCCTTTGGAACAAACCAACAAGTCTAGTTCTTACCACTAGACTACCCATCTCCGACCTAGTAATTCAGGTCAGTGAGATAGGCGGAGGCGCAAGTGGACCTTCACCCGTCCACCAGCCCTTTGAAAACATTTCAAAAAAGAACAAATGTTAACTTGTAATCCAAGTTTACGTAGGGTCTTGAGATTGACCTCAAATCCCATTAAATCTCTCACCTATTAAAGATTAGCTGCCCTCGACTTTGGTAATGGCCCGGAGAGACTTCCCCCCCTGAAAGGGGTCTAGGAAGTTCTCCCCGGGTCAAAAGCCTTTACATAGAGCTGGGCCCCGCCCGATCCGGGCAGGAAAACCCAGAGATCAAGGGAGGGCCTCAAAAAGGCCTTCAGCCCCTAATCAGCACCCTGGTATCAAGTAGCCTTCCAGAACGGTCCCAGCTAACAACCTGAGAATAAAAGTATGTTAACATGCATAAAACATAATTAAAGGCCCACCCTGATAGCTGAAAAGGACGAGGAGACAAAAACAACCCAGCAATGAGCCCAGGTTGACAATTAACTTTCAATCAACAACTGAGATATAAGGAGACAAAAGTGGAGTTATCAACTCCCATATCAGGGAAACTACTCGTTAAAAGTTATGTTAAACTTGTCAGAGATCCACATCAAGGGGGACCATTTTCCTTTGCTCTCTTTGGTTTAGCCTTCTTCCACAGGGGGGTCCTGGGACTAGTGGGAGTCTGTCTCTTGGTTGAACTGGTGTTCCCCGAGGTGTCCATATCAGATTCCTGGTATATCAGTTTGAGGTGGAGGAAGAGTTTCTCTCCCTCGTGCAGAGATGAGAAGGCATAGTCTCGATTTTTGTAGGAGAATTTTCCTTCTCCGTCAATACCGCAAGAAGAGGTTTCAGTGCTCTCCTTTTCTGTATTGTCGAAGGAGCGAGGTCGGCAAAGATTTTAACAGGGTGCCCCCTACAGAGGATCTTATCAGAAATTCTGGATTATTTCATGACTCCTTCTTTTATTGCGTAAAAATGAGGCTTATTACAACACCTTGGCGTTCGTCACCCTTTGACCTACCTGATTAACTTTACCGGTTAGTGCTGAGGCCTAGACAAGGAATACTAGAGACTTCCATGGAACCTAACTCTTACCATACAGGATACACTTAAAACAGCCAGTCAACCAATCTGCGCCCTGTTTGCTTGTAATACTGTTTGAAATTCTGTGGTCTATATCATTCCACCAATTGTGATACACTGGATGTGCCAACCCTTTTTTTTTTTTTTTTTCTTCTGTTTAAAAGATATATCTCGATGTATATTGAAGCTCTAACCTAATCCATACCATTATTTGCCTCAAATATCGATGTTGCCCTGATGTATATTTTTTGAAAAATGTTCAATAAAATCTGTTTAAAACGCAAAAAAAAAAAAAAAAAAAAATGAGGCTTGACAATTATGTCCCTTGGGGAACCGTCTTTTCAAGGGGGTCCGAGAGCTCTATGAGCCCTATCCAGCTCCAAACCGTGTTTAGGGGTATCCGGTAACAGACTAGAAATCAAATTTTGTATTGCCTCAGGAATGTCCTTTATCTCCTCTGGAAGTCCTCTGACTCTGAAGTTCTCACGTCTTGATCTATTTTCTAGATCATCAATTTTTAATAGAGCCATGTCCAATTGCTCCTGTAGTGTACCAATAAGATCTGAGTTTTGGTTCGAGATTGCTGCAGTGGAATCCAGCTTGTTCTCGATCGCTTCAATATGGGCCCCCAACATTTGGAAATCCGACTTAAGCTCACCAGTAGTGTTGAGCGAACCCGGACTGTAACGTTCGGGTCCGTACCGAACTTTAGGGTGTCCGTGGCACGGACCCGGACCCGGACATTTCAAAAATCGTTCGGGTTCGGTGCCTGTGGGATTTCAAGCCATGCCTGGGCTTGCAATGTCAGGCCCAAGCGAGTTGTGATGACCACTCGAATTCAGCCTAAAGGTTTACAACCCCCGGGTATAACTTCGCTAGCTCTTGTTCGACCTAAGGTGACGTCGTTAGAGCTTGGTTTTGAGTCTAGAATAACCATGTGATGTCCTCGTTAACCTGTACCGAGATAATTTTTAACTACTAGATCTTTTATCTAGTTCTGCACTCTTGAAGTCTCAGTCTCCTGAAGGTCTCCTCTATTTCCTGTAAGGACTCCGTTATGTTTTAAACTAAAGATCAGACAATGG
>BLSH010462558.1:456557-469481 GCA_018402905.1 Glandirana rugosa | reverse complement strand
ACCGTTTTAAGTTTCCATTTTAAGACGTTTTATCTAGAATCACTAGTTCATTAATAGTGTATTTTAATGGTGTAAAAACGCTGAAATATTCCAAAACGTGTCCAAAAAGTTTTTACATGGAATTTTATATAGAAGGTCATATGGTCTTAAAGCTCTTACCGTAACACATTTTATATATATATAATTTATTTATTTATTTATTTTTAATACACTTCTTATATTTATGCCATTTACCCACAATATGCTATTTATGTATATACATCTGCACCACCCCTCCCCCCACGGAGGTCTGCCGCCAATCAGCACCAAACTGCCCAAAAAGGTGGAGTTTGAACATAAACCCCTCCCACCTTGTGCTCCATAAAATCTCCCCCAACACCACTGACAAACAATTACGGCCTGAAGAAGGGGTTGAGCCCCGCAACGCGTCGCCGTCTCCAGCTGCCCATTGGACGAGAGGACCACCTGCATCTGCCCTGCACGGACCGAAAGGACGACCGAACGGTCGTTCGCGCCAAAACCAACCGGAGCCAGAGGAGGAGACGCCGGGAACCACCGACGCCGCCCCCCCAGCCCACCACCGCCAGGCAGACCAGGATCTCATCCCAGCAGCCATCCCAGACAGACCAAAGGACAACCATAGCCAGCAGTGGCTGACACTGCAATGCGCACCTGCGTACTACCATTGTGAGTAGTTTTAATCTTGTTTAATAAAATTGTTTTTTTACACTACTGCACTTAGAGGCGCACCTTTCTTGTTCTTTGTTCTCAGTCTTATATTTGGAAAGTTAATAATTCCCTTCTAAACCAACCCACTAATGTTGCATACCTATCTGAACGACTAGAAGAATTCTTCTCTTCTAACAAGGGATCTGTATCCGACCCGGCGACTCTGTGGAAGGCCCGTAAGGCCTTTATTAGAGGCTTCTTTATACAAATAGGTTCAAGAGTTAAGAGAGAGAGGATGTGTCGCTTGACAGAGCTCACTGCGGCAATCGAAAAAGCAGACACCCTAAATAAACTCCACCCCTCTTCAAAACTACGAGCAGAAATTTTTACATTATGCAACGAACTCCGCACCACGTTGCTAGCTAACTACGAAAAATTTCAGCGGAAATTTAGAGCCACTACATATGTTACCGGCAACAAGGCAGGCAAAACCATGGCCCTTCGGATTAAGGGCTATCACGCCAGAAACAAAATCGCCTATCTGCTCCACCCAGTTACACATGAAAAAGTACTAAACCCCCAATCGATTGCTGACGCTTTCAGCACATATTATAGTAGCCTATATAATCTTGAATGCGCACCTAGCTTTTTTGCCTTTCCATAGGTACTTATTAACCATTGATTGGGCTTTCTTAAAGAACGAGTCTGGGACTGGTATGGGGAGGGTTCTAAATAGGTATAGAAGTTGTGGCAAAATTGTCATCTTGAACGCCGCTAAGCGTCCTGTCCATGACAATTCAGTTTTAGATAACTCTTCTAGTTTCTTGCTTAATTTGTTCAGGAAAGAAATATAGTTATCTTCTACTAGATGATCTGTTTTAGCCGTTAGTTCAATGCCTAAATAATTAATTCCCCTCTTTTTCCACACGTAAGGAAACCTTGAACTGAGTTCCATCTGTAATTTAGGGGGTATTCCCAGCCCCAAAATATAGGACTTGCTATCATTAACCTTGTAATATGAGATCCTGTTAAATGCATTTAAGGTATCGTGTACCGCTGCCAGGGAGGAGCCCGCCTCTGTAATGGATATAATTATGTCGTCTGCGAAAAGGCTAATAGAGTGGACTGAGGTCCCCACTCTAAAACCTTTAATTAGTGTATGAGTTCTGATAGAAATGGCCAGTGGTTCTATGAGTAGGTTGAATATCAGTGGGGATAATGGGCAACCTTGTCAGGTGCCGTTCGTTATCTGAAAAGGCCGAGACAAGACCCCTCCTGTGTACACTCTGGCTGACGGCGAGGAATACAAGGCCATAATAGCTGTAAAGATGAAACCTGCGAAGCCAAAAGACGTCAGAGCCTTAGAAAGATATAGCCAGTTAATTGCTTTAAAAAAGGCCTGGATTCTTTCCTTAATGTAAATAATATAACTGGGTACTAACATCTTTAGGTAAAGTTGATCCAGGGTGAATCCGATTGCCTCTCGGGGAATCAGGAAGGAATTTTTTCCCCCGTTATAGCAAATTGGATCCATGCTTTGCTGGGGTTTTTTGCCTTCCTCTGGATCAACTGTGGGTGAAGGATTGTATATGGGATTATTTGGTTGTATGTGTGTGTGAGTGTGTGTGTGTGTATGTATATATGTATGTGTATATGTGTATGTATATATATGTATATACATCTTTTTTTTTTGTTTGTTTTTTTTTTTTGTTGGTTGAACTGGATGGACTTGTGTCTTTTTTCAACCTGACTAACTATGTAACTATGTAACTATGTAATGCAATCAAAGGCCTTCTCTGCATCCAGCGCCAGGAGCAGAGAAGGCCTCTTCTGCATCTCAGCCAGGTGTACAATGTTTACTAATCTACGTGTGGCATCAGAGGTCTGCCTGTTTTTGATAAACCCAGTTTGATCCGGGTGGACCAATTCAGGCATTATGTTTACCAGTCTTTGGGGGATTAGTTTTGCATACAGTTTCAAATCAATGTTTAGTAAGGAAATCGGTCTAAAATTTGCGGGGGAGTTAGGCTCCTTCCCTGGCTTAGGCAACGTTATGATGAGGGCTTCAAGCATCTCAGGTGGGAAGGAGGAGGAGGCAGCGGCAGAGTTGAATATTTTCTCCATATAAGGAATTAGTGTCATTTTAAATGCTTTGTAATATTCCCCACTGAATCCGTCTGGCCCTGGAGATTTATTTAGTGAAAGGGAGTCTATGGCTCTCTGTATTTCCAAAGCAGTTAATGGTGCATTAAGAATTTTTAGTTGTTCTTCCGTTAATTTAGGAATGGGGAGAGAAGATAGGAATTTCTCTATTTCATCTGTCGTGGGCTGGTGTGTGTTGGTGTCCTCTTTGAGATTATACAAAGAGCCATAGAAAGAGCTGAACGCATCAGCAATTTTTTGGGGGTGGAATTCTTTTGTCCTAGTGCTAGGGTGGATTACATAGGGTATTTTGGATATGTATCTTATACCTCTAAGTTTTTGTGCTAGAACTTTACCTGCCTTATTTCCAGTGGTATAGTGTGTCATTTTTAATCTTCTGGCTGATTTTTCAAATTCGTCTAAAAGGACAATTCTGAGATCGTCTCTAAGTTGGGACAGCTTATGTGTTAGATCTGGTGACAATTTTGTTTTGTTTTGTGAGTCTATATCCGATATTGCTTTGGTTAGGTCCTGAATGTGCCTCTGCCGCTGCCTCTTAGCTCTCGCCCCCAACTGAATGAATATACCCCTAATGTATGCCTTATGGGCATTCCAGAGAGTTAATTGGTTGTGTGTTGAGTTCTTGTTCTCATCAAAGTAATGGGACAGGTGGCGTTGTACCACATCTCTGTATTCTGGTTTTTGGATCAGGTGTGGGTTTACTCTCCAAACATGGTTTGGTGTAGTGGCTACCATAGTCTATAAGGAGAGTAATAGATGCATGGTCTGACCATGTGATGGTGTTGATTGTAGAGGCTTTGGTTTTACTAAGAATCTGTTGGTCCACTAGAAAAAGGTCAATTCTTGTGTAAATTCGGTGTGGGCACGAGAAGAACGTGAAGTCTTTCTCATTGGCGTGCGTGCATCTCCATGCATCAAAAAGATTATGTTTGTGTAGGGTTGATTGGAAATGAGGGTTTCTGTTTTTGGCTAAGGAGGTTGAGTCCATATTTGGGTCCGGCACAATGTTGAAATCGCCACACACCATGAGCGCACCTTTTTGAAGCTGTCGGATTTTCCTCATCAGTTTGTTAAAGAAGTGTGTTTGGTGGTTATTTGGGGCGTATGTATTGACCAGCGTGTACGTTGTGGAATTTATGTCACAAACAAGAATTAGGAATCTTCCTTGTGGATCAGTCACTTCTGTGTACAATTTAAATGCTATTGAGTCTTGGAAGGCTATTAGCACCCCTTTGGTCTTAGTACTAGCATTGGCTGTAAACACGTTTGGGAAACTTTTATGGCTACACCTAGGGGGTGAGAAGGTAGAAAAGTGAGTCTCTTGAGCGCAAACTATATCACTTTGGTGTAGCAGTGCTTCGTTCCAAAGTGCCTTCCTTTTAGCCGGATGATTTAATCCTTTTGCATTGATAGATATAATCTTAATACCCATTTTGTGGTTGACAAATGATGACAAAGGGCATATCTCCTTCTATTAGTGTGTTTGGCCATTCCTCCCGCGTGCTTGCACAAGCCCGCCCGAGGAATGATTCCTTCTTGTTAGCGGGTGTAGAGACGTACTCACGGTTTTTGATGTGATCTATAGTAGATATGTTCCAGAGAGCCTTCCAAGGGCGTAGTAGTGTCTGGGCTCCATCCTTTTTGCTTGCTGTGCATTGGGTCCATCCAACGTTGTCATATATCATATCCTCAGTTGCAAGGTTGTGAAGAAAAGTAAAACAGAACAAGTAAACAAAAGAAAAAAAAAACAGTAACTGTTGAACAATAAACCGATCTGTGGTTCGCTGTAAACGCAAACCACCATAGGTGGTCTTCACCTAGAGGCAGCAAAGTGCTGCTGAATTGCATGGGGGGTTAAGTCTTACCCTGAGACTAAAGAGTAGTCCATTCGGCTGATGGGGTATATTGTATATTACAGCCCAAGTGTTAGTTATGTGATTTGGAGTTTTTTGCTGTGACTATTTTCCACTCTGGATCACTGCGGTGCAAGGATGTCTGTGGAGGGGAGGCGTTGGAGGGTTCTGGAAGTATTTTCCACTCTGTTAGTAAGGCGATGCCTTGATCAAGGTTGTACACCGTGTAGGGGCGGTTGTTGTTGGTGATTGTGAGTTTCGTGGGGTATCCCCATTTGTGACTGATCTTGTGGTTTCAAAGTATTTTTGTCACTGTGTTGAGGTTCCTTCTTTTTTGGAGAATGTATTGTGATAGGTCAGCATAAAATTGTATTTTTTGGTATAATGGTGGTAAGGCAGGTTGGTTGCGCATAGCTGCCATGAGGGCCTCTTTGATATGGAAAAAGTGAAGCCTGAGGATTACATCTCTGGGTGTTTGGTCTGGAAGGTGTGCTGGCTTCGGTAAGCGATGTATCCTGTCTATGGTCACATCTAGATCTGTGAGATCAGGTATAAGGCTTTTGAACAGTGTAATTGCAAAGTCTCTGAGGTCAGATTGTTGGACTGATTCAGGAATCTCCCTTATTTTAAAGTTGTTCCTTCTCGTCCTGTCCTCCAAATCTGCTAATTTAGCTCTTAACCATTCTGATTCTTTCTCCTTCTCATCATGGGCATCTACAAGATCGTTAATTGTTGTAGCGTAATCCCCCATTTTAGTTTCAATGTGCGCTACTCTCTCTTCCACAGCCTGTATATCTTCATGGTATCTGTGCATGTCGCTATATTCGATTGTATTGTGCTTCTTAGAGAGAGAAGCATGTCTTTAAGGACCGTGTCCAGTATAGGTTGGTTCTGTGTGGGGAAAGATTCAATAGAATCCGGCATCTCCCTCGTGTCATCACCGGAGTCAGATGCGGCCTCCGGGCTCAATCCCGCGTCATCCAGCCTGGGTTTAGTTTTAGCTGGGCTGGTGGATGCTGGAGTGGATGGGCAGGATGAGTGGCTGTTTGGGGAGCCCTGATTTTTTGGCTGCGACCCTTTAGTTTGTTGAGGTGGATGCATTGTGGTGGCCGGGGGAGTGTAGGCCCGGGCGCCATCTTGCTTACCTCCACCCTGTCCTGGGGAGAAGAAGTCCGTCAAGCGCTGAGGTTTTTTCTCAGTTTTGCGTTTCCTGGACATGTCCTGGATGTTATCCGAGCTCGGATCACCACTACAGCGGGTTCTGGGTCGGTGTAATAGGGCTGATTCGTGCCGCTTTGTCTCGTCGTCTGCCGGAGCTCCGAGGCTACGCGTCTGCTCCGCTCCGCATCAGGCCACGCCCCCGCCTATATAATCTAAACGAAGATCAGACCACTCACAAACCAACTAAAGAAGAAATTCAATCCTTTCTTGACCAGGTGAAACTCCCCAAATTATCCACAGACCAACTAGAGCTATTAAATGCACCCTTCTCCCCAGAAGAGATAAGAGAAACTATAAAGGAATTGCCACAGGCAAAATCCCCAGGTCCAGATGGCCTAACCGGGGAATATTTTAAAACATTCCACACCCATGTTATACCGCATCTCTGTGAGCTGTACAATGCCGCCGCGTCCTCCTCTTCTTTCCCAAAAGAAATGCTCTCTGCATTGGTATGGAGCAGTGTCCTACTACAAAGCCAATGAATCCAAATCAAACATCTTAGACATAGGGATCGACTCCACAACAAGGATTCTCCTCCAAAACCAATTCCCATACTCATGGGCGAACACCAGCATACCCTACCTGGGCACACAATTGGCTAGATCCCCCAAATCCTTACTTCAGCTCAACCATTTCCCCCTCTGAGATAGGCTTCAATCTGAAATCCAAAAAGTAACTAAAGTAGAACTCTCATGGTCGGGAAGACTAGCAGCTTTTAAAATGCTACATCTGCCTCAAGTAATTTACCTATTCAGGACCCTAGTAATCCCAATCCCAGCCAGCTACTTCAAATCGCTGCAATCTATATTATCTAAACTTGTCTGGAACGGCCGGAAACCTAGATGCGCACACCACAAACGAATCAAACACAAAACGCAGGGGGGCACAAGTTGTATCGATTTCGCTGACTATTACACAGCGACCGCTCTGTCCCAACTTAGGGACTGGTTTTCACCTGTACCACAAAAAACCTGGAGCAAAATAGAAGCCTCTTACGACTCCAAATACTCGCTAACCGAATGGTTACATAGAGCACAACTAGGCACCCGCACTCCCTCCTATCTACCACCAGCGGTGCATGCGACTGTCAACGCATGGAAACATCTAATCCAAGAAGCAAAACAATTTCCTTTTACTATACCCCTGCAGACCCCGCTCACTGCTCTACATCCCCTTATAGGTCAAGTATCCCTCACTTCATGGGCCCACAAGGGAATCCGATTCATATCCAATCTCTACCAGAGCAGCACCCTTAAAGATTTCCCTTCACTACAAAAAGAATACAGTCTCCCATCGAAAGACCACTACCAATATATGCAAATCAGACACTGCCTAATCCCAAATTAAAGTTACCAACCAGAGCATTCATACCCAAGCCTGGCACTACCTGACAAATAAAACCCCACAGTCAAAAGGAATTACCGTATTTTACAACCTACTTCACCAGAAACTGATATTTCACAAGTCCCGCCCCTTTTTGCAATGGGAAGCAGACCTAGGACAAACCTTCATTGACCTACAATGGCTAAAGGCCTCGAGCAATCCAGAAAGCCACCCGCTGCTCTACCCTTCACGAAATCTCCACAAAAATCACACTAAGATGGTACCTGACCCCGGTCAAACTCGCTCACTTCTCTCCGCAGTTCTCAAAAGAATGCTGGAGGAACTGTGGAGGAAAGGGAAATATCCTACATACACTATGGGGATGCCCAAAAATCCATAAATTTTGGAAAGACATCTTCCATACCATATCCAACATCGCTCAATCAAACATTATGCCAAACCCAAGTCTAGCCCTTCTATGCCTAGACACAGACTCCCTTCCAAAATTCTCAAGGTACATAATCACCCACATACTCCTGGCAGCCAGACTCACCCTAACCAGAAACTGGAAAAACCCTATGCCCCCTTCCACAGAAGAAGTGTTCTCGACAACAGACACACACTACTCCTACGAAACAATGATGACCACATCAGCGGAGCACGCACAGAAACTAACCAGGCAATGGGCACCTTGGCGAAGGTGGTATTATGACCCTGATAAATAATACCTCATAGGAAACTAAGCTACCAACCAACCTCAGCTTGCTCTACATGAAAACAAAATGATGCCTAAAGACAAGCATCTCTACTACCATTGACACTAACCTCCAAATGACGGTCAGGAGGCGGACCGCCTCAAGACCCCGGACTAGATATGATCCCATTTGGGAGTCCGGGGCCATGGGGATAGGGTCCGTATCGCCATACCCTGCCCAGAAACAGTCCTCATAATCTTCCCTTATTAGTGAGTGTAACGTGGTTAATGTTTATAATTTCTTGAATGCATACCCTACATCCCTATGCCTATACTCAGCATTGAGAGGCCGCCTACCTATCCCACCATTATGGTATTTGTTAAAATCCCAACTAAGTAGGGAACAAAGGAGAGGGATGGAGGGAAAGTTCCCCACACCCCCCGGCCTCAGTTTGAGCCTGCTGAAGGGGCCGGGGAGGTGTTCTAGACTCTAGGTTACATTGTATTAACTGGTTTATACTGTTGAGTTAACACCTCTCTTGGGGACATCAATTCTTCTTACTATGACCTACACAATCCAATCTTGTACGAATGATTTCCTTGTTGTACACTTCCTGAGAGTCTTAGATTCTCCCAACTATAACATGTAAAAACAAATTAATACTAAATGTCAAATATACTTGTTAACTTGTTGTACTTACTAAAATTATCAATAAAAATTTATTGAGAAAAAAAAAAAAAATTAAAGAAGTGAGACGTCATCCTATAATCTTGATGAGGCTGTGCTTCAGGGAGTCGCATTACTTGCAGTATTACCATGTGGAAGAAAGTGCAGTATTATCAGGTTGGTTATGTTTTAACTTTAAAGCTGCACTCTACATCCTTGCCATCATTACGCTCCCCCTGCTGCATACCCGCCCCAGCCGTATCTATCCCTCAGTCAGTATACCTGTTCAAAACATGTTATATGTCATCACCCCACGAAGAGGCCCACTTTCATATAAGGAATCAAACCACCCGCCACCTAGCCCACTCGGAGTGCTCAAAAATAACCTTATGTTCCTTACCTTTTCATGAAAATAGTTTCATGGAATGTCAAGGGACTTAGATCCCCCAACAAACGGATGAAGGTACTGCGGCACCTCCAACGGTTATGAGCAGATATAGCCTTACTTCAGGAGTCCCATCTACCACCTACAGACTTTTGGCGCATGAAGAAACTGTGGGTATGCACAGTACTAGGTTCAGGAGCAGTGGGAAGAAAAGCAGAAGTCCTAATCTTAATACACAAGAATTTTCCAGGCCAAGTTATAGCCACGGTGCACACTAAATGGGGGAATAGGGATCTAAACATTACCAGTATCTATGCCCCAAATAATCCAGGGTCCTCTTTCTTTACTGACCTTTCTACTCACCCATTGAAACACCCCCTTACCCCTCATGTGGTGGGAGGAGATTTTAACTCCCTTATGAGCACCCTGGAGGACAAATCCTATCCCTCCTCCCTCTCAGCTACCCTACAACACACGCAAACTACAACACCCCTAGCGGACACCATAGAGTCCCTACACCTACTAGACATATGGAGACTGCAGCACCCGATTGATTGGGAATTTACGTATTTCTCACCCCCGCACAAAATTCTATCTAGAATAGATTATCTATTCACCACAGAATCTCTACTAACGTTAATTGCAGACTTGTCGATACATGAAATGGCCATCTCCGATCACACACCCATATCGTTGACACTAGCCGACCACACCACCGCCTCTAACCCGCATCTATGGCGATTCCCGTCCCATCTAGCAGGCAACTTAGATTTTCAAAGTTATATTCGGGCAGCCTGGGAGGAGTACTCCCTCACGAATCAGGAGCACCAGTCGAATCCCAACTTCTTCTGGGAGGCAGGGAAAGCCTTCCTAAGAGGGAAGGTGATCTCTTATGTAGCATCCTACAAACGGCGATCATTAGCCAAGTACCAACTAGCCAGCCGACAACTTCAATCAGCCCAACTAACAATGGCGTCCAACAACACCCAAGCCAACAGAGATAAATGGCAAGCTGCCAAACACGCTTTTGATCTTTGGGCAGATACGGTAGAGTTATCCTGTAGAGCACAAACAGACGCTATGTTTTATCAACATCGGGGGGGAAACTATTGGCCAGGCTTTGTAAGGGCACATTTTCCCCCGACCCATATCACAGCTCTGAAGGATAAGTCAGGCCACACACACTCCAACCCCCAGGCAATAGCTCAAGTTATGCTTGACTTTTACACTTCTCTCTACTCCCCAGATGAGACAGACTCACAGAAAGCACACCAATTTCTTAGCCAACTGCTATCACAGAAGATCAACTACAAAAATTGAACCCCCCGATCTCTCTTACTGAAATCCTCAATGCGATACAAAACACATCCCCAAACAAAGCACCTGGACCGGACGGCTTTGCAGGCAAATTTTATAGGTCACTGAAGGACATCCTGAGCCCGACCTTGTCTAGAATGTACGATCACATCTGGTCGGGGGGAAAATATATGCCCATTGGCAATCAGGCAATAATAAAACTCCTCAGCACGAAAGGCAAAGATCCACTAGCCCCGGGATCATATCGCCCCATATCACTCTTAACCACTTAAGGACCGGAAGGATTTCCAGCTTTAGGACCGGAGCCCTTTTTGCGATTCGGCACTGCGTCGCTTTAACTGAAAATTGTGCGGTCGTGCAACGTTGTACCCAAACGAAATTTGCGTCCTTTTTTTTCCACAAATAGAGCTTTCTTTTGGTGGTATTTGATCACCGCTGTGTCATTTCTGATCGCCGCTATAAACAAAAGAAGAGCGACAATTTTGCAAAAAAAACCAAATTTCTTACTTTTTGCTAAAATACAAATCCAAAAAAAAATATAAAAAAACATTTTTTTTCACCGTTTTTGGCCGATTTATATTCTTCCTCATATTTGTGATAAAAAAAATTGCAATCAGCGTTTATTGATTGGTTTGCGCAAAAGTGGTCACGTTTACGGATGATGAGAATTAATTTTTGGGGTTTTTATTTTTTTTTTATTTTTTACTAGTAATGGCGGCGATCTGCGATTTTTAGCGGTACTGCGATATTTCAGCGGACATGTCGGACCATTTTTACACTTTTTTGGGACCATTGGCATTTATACAGCGATCAGTGCTATAAAAATGCACTGATTACTGTGTAAATGCCATTGGCAGTGAAGGGGTTAACCTGCAGGGGGCGCTCTAAGGGTTAACTATGTTCCCTGGGCGTGTTCTAACTGTGGGGGGACTGCCCTAGCTGGGGAAGGGAAGTGGTCACAGCCCCTGTGTAGAGGAAGGCTGTGATCACAGCCCTTCCCCCTCTCACAGAACGGAGGTCCGTGTTTACTTACACGGACCTCTGTTCTTTCATTCCGGGGGGGGGGGCATCGCGGGTGGCCGGCGGAGGTCGAATCCGCCGCACCCGCTCCCTGGCACTCCCCAAACACAGTGAGTGTGCGGGCGCGCCTCCGGCGGCGTGCGCGCGCTCACTAGGCGCGATCTCGCGCCCGCCGTCGATCCGCGTTATCGAACCACCTTGCCCGCCGTCAGATGCCGATCGGCGGTCGGCAAGTGGTTAAACCTAGATGATAAGTTTCTGTCCAAAATAATAACATCAAGATTAGCAGACATCATTCCCTCTATAATACACCCCACCCAATCAGGCTTTGTCCGGGGAAGGACAGAGACCTTAAATATCCGAAAAGTGATATCAGTTTTGGACTATGCAAAAAGACACCCCAATCAGGATACGGCCATCATAACCTTGGATGCCGAAAAGGCATTCGATAACGTAAGTTTCAACTGGCTTTTCTTGGTCCTCCTTGCTCTAAATTTTCAGGGCCCCTTCCTTCATACGGTACAACAGATATATGCGCACCCGACAGCTAGGATAGTAACAGCGGGCTTATTGTCTCCAGAGCTAAAGCTACATAAGGGTACAAGACAAGGATGTCCCTTGTCCCCCTTACTGTTTAATTTAGCCCTGGAACCTCTATCCAGATTCCTAACTGCCAAGGCCCCCCTACACGGTGTGCTTGTCGGTGACCAGGAGCTACGCACGGCTCTGTTTGCCGACAATGTACTCATCTTTACGTCGGACCCGGCCAGGGATACTCATGCTGTCAAAGATATCTTCCATGACTTTCGCATCCTCTCAGGCCTACGTATCAACTACTCCAAGTGTGAAATCCTCCCTTTGGGCATCACAAAGCACTACTCCTGGGCAGTGCTCTCCCCCTTCCCTATAGCGTCTACACATGTCACCTATTTAGGTATACAAATTGGCAAGACCCTTTTCTCCATATACACTTTGAATTGTCCTCTATTATTTACAAAAATATCTCAGGAATTGTCTCGATGGATGGACCTTCCCTTATCATTCCTGTGGAGATGCCGTCTTTTCAAGATGGTAAGCTTTGCCAAATTATTATACCCATTACAAACTCTACCCTTACTCCTAAAACATAAAGATATACAATAACGAAACACTGCTATTACGAATAGAGTTGAGCGAACACCTGGAAGTTCGGGTTCTGCTGGTCCGTCCGAACTTCGGGACAAAGTCCGGGTCCGGGTCCGGACGGAACCCGAACGATCGCACGGACAGGCACGCTAGCAAGCCCAAGGCAGGCCTGGGCCTGGGCCTGAAACAGGGCTTCAAGCCTGCCTGGTCGTCTTGGGCTTGAAGGTCCACAAGCGAGTTGAGATAAGCATTATCGTCACAAAGCAATAACATATAGAAATACAAAATCCTCATTCCCATCTCAAACATTACCCATATTATTAAACCGTTTCGAATGGTAGAACTTTTCTGCCGTAGAGGTGTCCTTACTATTCCCTTCCAGGTAGGTAGCTCTGTTAAGGACTCTATAAAAACATTTATTATCTCCTGTTAAGTTTCACATATACCTCTTTTCCCAGAACGGTTAAACATATGGATTTATCCACTG
>BLSH010462558.1:439676-454920 GCA_018402905.1 Glandirana rugosa | reverse complement strand
TCTAATCTCTGCTATCTGTCCTCAGAGCAACAGCACAGACAGCAGTAGTAAAGTAATCTATCTCAGGATGCAGGATCAGGTCTTAAAATGGCTAAAATCTGTCCCTCACGCCGTCAGCTACCTTTCCCTATACTAACCCAAGGAGCATGTGACTGCAGCACTGTGACTCCAGCTTATAAAGAGGCTGGGTCACATGATGCACTGGCCAATCACAGCCATGCCATTAGTAGGCATGGCTGTGATGGCTTCTAAGGGCAAACCAGTGAAACGCTTGTTGATTGGCTGCCCTGCAGCTTCTCAACACGTGGAATAAAATAGCAGAACCCCGGACCGAACCCGAACGATTTTTGAAATGTCCGGGTCCGGGTCCGTGCCACGGACACCCGAAAGTTCGGTACGGACCCGAACGTTACAGTCCGGGTTCTCTCAACACTAATTACGAAATTCCTATGGCGAGGCAAAAAACCACGAATATCATAAGCAAAGCTATACTCTCCCAGGGGTGATGGTGGGGTTGGTCTCCCACGTATCAGGCTGTACAATATTGCTTGTCTCCTTTGTGCAGGAATGGACTGAATAGCAAACACCTGATGTTACTCTAACACCTTACTGGAATCAGCCATGGCCACACCTTACACTTTAGCAGCTCTTCTGCATACACAATGGTGTCACCTCCCGACACACCTCCGACAGCTGCTACTGAGAGATACCATAATTGCATGGAGGGAGTCTCGGAAATTGCTAAAACTGCCACGTCACATCTCACAGCATTTGCCCATAAGGGGCAACCCCCAATTCCCGGCATCTCAAGGAAGCTCTGCCTTTCAACTGTGGGAAGCACACGGGCTGTCACATGGGGCCTCACTCTATGATGAAGGGACGGGAAAGTCTATACCTTTCATGGATCTTAGTAGGACTTACAATCTACCTTCATCCCACGTCTTTCATTACTCCCAATGTATCAGCTATATACGCTCAACTCAAACTTACCACTTATCCGTTTTTCCTTCTTTCATCGATCAACTACTTGCCAAGGCTTCTTCTTTATATCCGACATATACAAACCTCTTCTTCAAAAAACCGTACCCTCGCCAATGGAGGCAGCGGCCAAGAAATGGATGAAAGACTTCCCACTGGAGGACAATTTGGGGTACAACATGGTCATGCGGCACACAGCTTGTGAAAAATGGAAGGAATCCCAGCTAAAGCTACTACACAGAGCCTTCATTCCTTTTATAAAAAACAAGGAAGACCCAAAGGCAGCATCCTGCCCATGGTGCTCATCTGACAAACCTTTGATAGCACATCGCTTTTGGCATTGCCCTCTAATTCAGTCCTTCTGGACAAAAGTAGTGGACTTTATTAACAAGGTATCGGATATAAGGATCCCAAAGTCCCCTGAACTGCTCCTGTTCGGCTACTTGGACCACACCAGCCTCAGTGCCTCCCCAAATGTGACATCTACAACCCACATACCCTGGATTCAAGCAACCCTCCTGACTGCCCGCAAAGTCATATTGAAAAGCTGGACAAAACCACTTGGCCCCTCCCTAACCATGGTAAAGAAAGACTTGGTATGGCTGTTATACATGGAAAGACTTCTAACTTTTTGGGCGCATCCTCTGACTGATGCTTCCAAAGCAAATGGTTCCCCTTCATGCAGACGGTCCTCTCACCGGAGGAAGCAAAGGCCATCAGAAAAGCACCCCAGCGCTACCATGACGGTTTGCGGCGGCTGCATTAGGGTTCCTGATGGATCCACCACCCTTTTGGGTGCACCATTTTGTACACCAATACTGTTTATCCTTGGACTCATAACTCAATGTCTCACTTTAATTTACTTTGATGAAGTATATAATGTCATCCTTCTCTTAACAATGCCACCTCAAGGTCCATCCATCAGAGTAAATAATGTATTTGTTGTAACCACACAACTCCAGCATAATAGTGCCAGGCCCTCTCCATTCCGGCTTAGACCACCCAGTTGGTTGCATCTTCATCCAGACTTGCATCCCTTCCAGGATACACACCAGGAGTAAATCAATACCGAGAGTACTCGAACCCAGTGGGCTAGGAGTTATTCATTCCTCCTTATTTTCCGTATTTTCCGCACTTTCATCTCCCTAAACACTGACTCCTCTATCCTCATCTCGACTCCCCAACTCTATATACGGACACCCCCCCTCCCCACCTTCAATTTGGGTATGCAGCACCCTATTCCTATTCCTACTCCTATTCATATTTCTATCTCTCATCCAAGTTTTGTTTCCTCTCCTTCCCCCTTCCCTTATTATTATTATATGCACCAGTTTATTTGTAAGTTACCTAATGATCTATTCCAGTGTCTGATTTGTTGGTAAACTGTTTTATAATCATCAAGTCTTTGTCGCATCTGATGACCTTGTACTCTTCAATGTATCTGATGATATTTGTATTTGTGGAAACTTCAATAAAATCTCTTTAAAAAAAAAAAAGCCTTATTGAACAAAAACTGTAGCGGTGACCCAATTTAATTACTTCAACATATCTTTGAAGCAGCCAGGAGAGTGATTGCAGGGTCCTGAAGCACCCCAATACTCTTTTATACAGCTCCCAAGTTTAGTGTAATAAACATTATTTTTTAGAAATTTACAGAGCAGCACAATGACTTATTGGACAATTTTTGAAATATCTGGAACCCATGGTAAGGCCATTATCGCACACCTGCTTTAAACAGAGATTCCTTGATTGTTGGAGTCTACCCTTACCCCATTCTTGTTGATTGTGTTGAAGGGGAGGCTCTGCTAATCACCAATGGCTACATGACCAACACTCTGTCAAGAGGTTCATTCTTAGATTGCCTCCACCCTCTCTTCCCCAGACCCATGTCCTTTGCCAGCTTCCTTAACTTTCCCTCCCTATCCCCTCTGTACCCCCCTTCCCCAAAACTATCTTCCTTTCTTTCTCCTTTCCATGATTATATTATTGAATCTCTTAAAGCAACAATTCATATATCTGAAATATATGGTTAAAGCTCATTCCAAACCATTACCACACAGTCCAGCAACCGTCCTGGGCCCAAGTTGCCTCAAGGCATATTTTTTTCTATTAAATGGAATGACATGCCTCTGTTCCATTCCATATTAACAATGTGCGTCCTGATTATATTGTTTTCTCTACTGTTAATACCAACATGTGTACATTCTTATGTTATATCATTTCTATCTATACTTGTTTCTATTGTAAACCTGCTAAAATTAAAAAAAAAATCACAAACATTCCAAAAATGAACAAACATTGCAGTGACCTTATTCTCCCCTCGTACATTATATCCCTTAGCTTTAGTGACTCATCATTTATCCATTTACCATACCATCCCTCTTGCCCTGGTGCAAAATAATTTGTTCCACTTAGTGGTGTGAATAGTGAATTATATTTCCATTTTCCTTTTTTCAAAGTGCTATCCCATACTCTCAATACATTATGCGTGATATCGCTCGTGTGTGCATCTAAATTCCTAAATTTCGGTGGTATCCAAATCATATTTCCTAATTGTGTTTTACTGATTGTATTTTCTACTTTCACCCATTTTTTCCCTTCATTATTTTGTGCCCACGCAATCACTCATGCCAATACATTTGCATGATAGTACTTTTTTTATGTCTGGGAGTGCCAACCCTCCTCTTGTCTTTCCTCTATTCAAAACTGAGGCCTTTATCCTTGATTTTTGGTTCTGCCAAATAAACCACATCAGTATCTTTTTCATAGTCTGGAAGTACCCTTGTGGGATGTAAATTGGGAGCATTTGGAATTTATATGTGATTTTTGGTAACATTATCATTTTTATCGCATTAATCCGGCCTATCCATGACAGGGGTCTATATGTTATTCTCCTCACTTCATCTCTTATCTCATTTAACAGGGGGACATAATTTTGATCGTACAGCTCTTCCCTTGTTCTTGTTATCTTGATTCCTAAATAATTTAATTTTTCGTTGTTCCATTTAAAGGGAAACTCTCGAGGGGCGTGGCCTGATGCAGAGCCGAGCGGACGTGTAAGCTCAGAGCTCCGGCCGATGGCGGGGAAAAGCGGCTCATAACAGCCCATCCGCAGCGACTCAGGACCCACTGAAGTGGCGTTCCGGACCGGGTCACCTCCTGGAACATGACGAGCAAGCGTAAGAATGAAAAAAGCAGCAGCGCTTAACAGACTTTTTTTCTCCGGCCCAGGGTGGAAGTAGGCAAGATGGCGCCGGGGCCTACACTTCCCCGGCCGCCATGCCACACCATCCTTAGCAGAGTAAGGGGATTCAGCCCAAACATATGGGCTCCCCTAACAACCACTCACCCTGCCCTTCTACATCAGCATCTAGCAGCCCTGCCAAGGCTAAACCCAGGCTGGATGCCACTGGATTCAGCCCGGAGGAGCGCTCCGTGTCCGGAGATGACACAAGGGAGATGCCGGATTCGATTGAATCCTTCCCCACGCAGAACCAACCCATCCTGGACACAGTCCTTAAGGACATGCTGCTCTCTCCCTCAGAAGTACTATCCAAACGGACATAGCTACACATATGCACAAATATCATGAGGATATACAGGCAGTAGAGGAGAGAGTTACACACATTGAAATGAAAATGGGGGACTATGCCACAACCATAAATGACCTTGTAGACGCTCATGAGGATAAAGAGAAAGATTCAGAATGTTTAAAAGCAAAATTAGCAGACTTAGAGGACAGAACAAGAAGGAACAACTTTAAGATAAGGGGGATCCCCGAATCGGTACAGCAATCAGATCTGAGAGACTTTGCAATGACTATGTTCAAACATCTCATACCAGGCCTCACAGATCTGGACGTTACAATCGATAGAATCCACCGCCTGCCGAAACTGGCACAAAACAGTGTATTTGCAGCGCAATCCTGAGGTCGTGGGTGGGCTCAGCCTGAGTGACTGAGACCGGAGAGTGCAGAGTCCACCCAGAGGGTGATAGAAGTCATTGGTAACAATAAGAACCGTTGCTTGTAACACAGTCTCTGTGGCACTGTTTTGGCTGCACCTTTGAGAAGTAACCGAGCTTCTATGGTAAACAGGAAGAGAAGAAAAAGTGCGCCTCTAAGTGCAATAGTTTAGTAAAAACAACATTTATTAAAACAAATAAAAACTACTCACAATGGTAGTGTTCAGGGGAGCATTGCAGTAGTGAGCCACTGCTGGCTATGTGGAAGTCCTGAGGGATGAACTCCTGGGATGGGGCTGCCTGGTGGTGGTGTTGTGGGAAGGAAGCGTCGGTGGCTCCCGGCGTCTCCTCCTTCACGCCACTGGTGGAAGATGCGTTTGTTCTGATCCGATCGTTCCTGGCAGTCTGTTGGTCTCTCATCCAGTGTACAGCAGGAGTGATTATGATCCGGCTGGATGAGAGACCAACAGACTGCCAGGAACGATCGGATCAGAACGAACGCATCTTCCACCAGTGGCGTGAAGGAGGAGACGCCGGGAGCCACCGACGCTTCCTTCCCACAACACCACCACCAGGCAGCCCCATCCCCATCCCAGGAGTTCATCCCTCAGGACTTCCACATAGCCAGCAGTGGCTCACTACTGCAACGCTCCCCTGAACACTACCATTGTGAGTAGTTTTTATTTGTTTTAATAAACGCTGTTTTTAATAAACTATTGCACTTAGAGCCGCATTTTTTCTTCTCTTCCTGTTTGCCGAAACTGGCACACCTGCCAGAACAGGTAACCAGGGATGTGATCCTTAGACTACATTTTTATCATATCAAAGAAGCCCTCATGACAGCAATGCGCAATCAACTTGACATCCCCCCACAGTACCAAAAACTGCAATTCTATGCTGATTTGTCACAGTATACACTACAAAAGCGAAGAAATCTAAACACAGTGACAAAAGTCCTGCGGAACCATAAGATCATTTACAAGTGGGGATACACCACAAAACTTACGATCCCTAGAAATAACCGCACCTTCACTGTGAGTAATCTAGACCAAGGCATAGATCTCCTAAAATAATGGAAAATCCTCCCTGAGTCTTCCAGCAACTCTCCTCCCCATTCCTCCCCACAATACATTGATCCGGAATGGAAAGTAGTCACCACAGAAAATGCCAAAACACACAATTAAGACTAAGGGCCATACGTTCAAACATATCCCGGCAGTCGGCCGGTTAGATCTCAGGCTAAGACTTAACCCTCCGTGCAACTCAGCAGCACTATGCTGCCTCTGGGTGGAAAATACCCATGGTGGTTTTCACATAATGTAAACCACGGGTTTGTTTATTGTTCTTCTTTCTTTTACACCTTTCTTTTTTCCATGAATGAGGATGTGGTAAGTGACATAGATGGGACTCCCAACTGTTTGCCAACATACAAAGATGGATTTCGTAGGCTACCCCCACCTTGCGGTGCTTGTTGGAGCAGAATCATGACAGGAAGTGCAATGAACTGTGAGTACATTATTTCACTTATTGATCCGAAGAAGACATTCCTCCGGCGGGCTCAAGTTAGCACACTGGAGGAATCTCACATCACACTAGGAAGTGAAGCCACGGACAGTATCTTTAACATCCAAACCACAGATGGGGATTAAGATATTAACCATCAACGCCAAGGGTCTAAATCACCCAGTCAAAAGAAAATCCTTATGGAATGAAGCACTGCAAAACCACTGTGACATAGTTTGAGCTCAGGAGACACACTTCGCTCCAGCACCTCCTCGTTGCAGCCACAAAAGTTTTCCACACATATTTACAGCCACTGCTAGAACTAAGGTAAGGGGTGTGTTGACGGCTTTCAGAGACACAATAGCATTCAAGTTACATACGGAGATTGCTGACCCGCAGGGAAGATATCTGATCCTTGTCTGTGATCTTAACTCCACAACTTATACAATTGTTAATGTATACTCACCGAACAGTCATCAGATACACTTCTTTAATAAGATGATGAGAAAAATCCGACAACACCAAAGAGGCGCACTCATACTATGTGGAGACTTCAACACTACTCCAGATCCAGCATTAGACTCCACATCTTTGGCTAAAAGCAGAGGCCCCCACCTTCAGACAGCCTTGCACAAACAAAACCTGTATGATGCTTGGAGATGTACACATGCTAGTGAGAGGGACTTCACATTCTTCTCCTCTCCACATCGAATATACACAAGAATAGACCTTTTCCTAGTGGACCAACATATACTCAACAAAACCAAAGCATCTACTATCAATACGATCACTTGGTCGGACCAGGCCTCTGTCACATTAGAGATAGAAGACATGGCAACCTCATCCACGAATCCCATATGGAGAGTAAACCCATACCTTTTACAACGAACAGAATACAGAGACATTGTTCAACTCCACTTAACACAATATTTTGCAGAAAACAAAAATTTGGTACAAAACCATTTTACCCTTTGGTAAGAGGTATTTTAATTCAGTTGGGGGCGAGAGCCAGAAGGCAGCGGCAGGAGCGTATCAAGGGTTTGACCAAAGAAATCTCTGATATAGACACCCAAAACAAATGTAACCCATCACTAAAACTATCTCAAAAACTGACCCAACTCAGATAC
Organism: Glandirana rugosa; assembly: GCA_018402905.1. Classification (NCBI taxonomy): domain Eukaryota; kingdom Metazoa; phylum Chordata; class Amphibia; order Anura; family Ranidae; genus Glandirana; species Glandirana rugosa. The sequence goes on along the minus strand of BLSH010462558.1, from coordinate 447,349 downwards.
GACTTGAGACTTACCCTGCTAGAAGAATTCGAAAGGTCAGCCAGAAGATTAAAAATGATGCACTACACTACAGGCAATAAAGCAGGTAAAGTTCTAGCGCAAAAAATTAGAGGGTTTCGACAAAAATCCAAAATTCCCTACATAATTCACCCCAACACTAAAGCAAAAGAGTTCCACCCCCAAAAAATAGCAGATGCTTTCAGCCATTTCTACGGTTCTCTATACAATCTTAAAGACGATAACACCACCCATCAACCTATACTAGAGGAAATTGAGAGTTTCTTGTCTAACCTACCCATACCTAAACTGACACAAGCCCAACTCGAATCTCTCAACGCCCCATTTAATGCAATCGAAATCCAAGATGCTATAGAATCTCTCCCTCTAAACAAATCTCCAGGGCCGGATGGGTTTAGTGGGGAATATTATAAAGAATTCAAACAATTACTAATCCCCTATTTAGAAAACATCTTCAATTCTGCCGCTGCCTCCTCCTCTTTCCCTCCTGAAATGCTTGAAGCCCTCATTATAACGCTGCCTAAGCCAGGGAAGGAACCTAACTCTCCCGCAAATTTCAGACCGATCTCACTATTAAATATTGATTTGAAATTGTATGCAAAACTAATTGCCCAGAGACTTGTACACATAATGCCTGGATTGATCCACCCAGACCAGACCGGGTTTACCCAAAATAGACAGACCTCGGATGCCACCCGCAGACTGGTAAATATTGTGCACTTAGCTGAGGTCCAAAAAAGGCCTTCTCTGTTCCTGGCGCTGGATGCAGAGAAGGCCTTTGACCGCATCAATTGGCTATACCTGACAAGAACGCTCCTTTGATTTTACAGGCAACATTCTCACAGCTATAATGGCTTTGTATTCCTCTCCATCGGCCAGAGTATACACAGGGGGAGTCTTATCCCAGCCTTTCAAAATCACCAACGGCACCAGACAAGGCTGCCCCTTTATCCCCACTGATATTCAATCTGCTTATGGAACCGTTGGCTAGATGCACCAGATCGCACCCGCAAATCAAGGGTTTTAGCTTAGGGACCACGGTCCACACAATAAGTCTCTTTGCGGACGACATAATTATGTCTATCACAGAAGTGGATTCCTCTCTGGCTGCGGTACACGACACTTTGAACCTATTTAACAAGATCTCATATTACAAGGTTAATGAGAGTAAATCCTACATTTTGGGATTGGGAATATCTCCTCAAATAAAAAGATGAGCTCAAGACAAGGTTTCCATACACCTAGCAAGAAAGGGGAATAAAATATTTGGGCATTACACTTACTGCTAGAATAAGCCACTTAGTCGAAGATAATTATACTTCCTTTCTAACACACCTAAACATAAAACTGAGGGACCTGTCCAGGACAGAACTGCCTGGACAAGTCGTTTGGTGGCTTTTAAAATGATCATCTTATCACAATTTATATACTTATTCAGAGCCCTTCCCATACCAGTCCCAGATTCCTTTTTTAAGAAAGCTCAATCTATGTTAAATAATTTTTTATGGAAAGGCAAAAAAGCCAGATGTGCATTCAAGAAAATGGTTAAGACCACAAGAGCGGGTGGGATGGGGCATGTAGTGCTTAAGGACTACTATATAGCGACAATTTTAGCTCAGCTGAAGGCTTGGTTCCCCAATCCGAACAAAACTAGATGGCAAGAACTGGAACAGGCGCAGTGCCCAAATAAAAATCTATACAATCTTTTGATGGCTAGCAAGTTCATGTCCCACAACCCACTTAAAGTTGCACCCACATTGGTGGCAGCACTACAAGCTTGGTCATTTTTGCTAAAATCGAGCCCGAGTGAGCAAAAGTTGACCAACCTCCCAATGCCCATACCCAGCCTAGCACTCCTAATTCCCGACCTAAAGGTCCAACACTGGCTAACTAAAGGGATCCACACTGTGGAGGACCTTCTGATAGGGCCATCCATGAAAACATACAGAACCCTCCAAATTGAACCAAGTACCAATCCCGACCCCTCAACGAAACTGCCATGGAGAATTGCTCTCTACTACACCAACCCAACCTCTAAAATCAAGGGCATCTCCCTATTCTACAATTTTCTGAACCAGAAAACAACCTTTATCGAATCCCCCTCCATGTTAATGTGGGAAAATGACCTTAACTCCCAATACACTTCTGAACAATGGCAAAAAGCCCTTAAGATTACTTATACGTTCACCAAACCCTCAGTGTTCGCCACAATGCTGGAGGAACTGTGGGCTAAGGGGCTCTCTCTGTCACATTCTATGGGCCTGTCCAAAAATACATTCCTTTTGGGAAAAAATATTTCAACTGATAACACAAATAACAAATCTACGGTTAGCACCTGACCCGGGCCTAGCTATTCTATCCTTGACTCTAGACTCCACCCCACCACAATAGAGACATCTGATTTCTCATATTCTTCTGGGCGCTAGGTTGGAAATAGTTAGACACTGGAAGAAAACCGAGACCCCTCCATTAGGCGAAGTAGTCAGAACAATCAACCTACATGTAACGTATGAGCTGATGTACGCAGCTTCCGTAGGGCAATCTCATAGCAAACTCTCAATATGGAAACCTTGGATTGACTGGTATAAATTAACAAAAAAATGATAGAATCCAACAACAATGTCTACCTATATTAGGCTTAGTACAATTTCAAAATAATTGAATCCCTGTCCCCATCCTCATCGTGTTGCAACAATAAGGTGAATATGTTCTAAGTTCCATATATGTTATGGTTTATATTTTTTTTATTTCTCAGTTTGTTAAAAGTATTGGAATACCTTTTACAGTATGGTACATTAACCTCTTGGAAAAGAAATCAACACTGAGCCGTTCGATTTCAAGGGAGGGGAGCAGGCGTTCTCCCGGAGGGGCAGGTGGCGTGGTTCTTATTGGCGGCCCTTCTCCTCCCCCGCAGCGTGTTCCCCTGGGTGGGGCTGTGGGGGGGGGACCGTCGACGGGTTCTGGGCAGCGGGTAGCCCTTCCGGGGCCGGTATAACCCTTCATTATTAATCACGGCACATGATCTGGCCCACCTCAAGGCCAATCCCCAAGAGTTCTTATAAGAGGCCCCCAAGGGGCTCGTTAGTAAACCAAGGGATGATGGGGGTGGCCACCAAGAATGCCAATGAATGCAAAATAAACTGTCATGTAAAATAACTGTTCAGCAATTTAACTGTAATAATACTCATGTTCTGTACCATTATATGATGCCTTTGAAAAATATGCAACTTGTACCTGTAAACTGCAACTGGTTTTCAATAAAACCTATTGAAATTAAAGGGGAACTCTCTCTGTAGCTCTCTACCCTCCTGTTTGCTCCCATTTATTAGCATCGCTTCAGACTTGCTATAATTGATTTTAAAATTTGATAAATCCCCATATACTTTCAATACTTTCATTAAATTATGTATGGTATCTCTTGGTTTACTGACATATATTAAAATGTCATCCGCGTATGCGGCTACCTTGTGCTCCTCCTCACCTACCTTAAAGCCCCAGATTTCTTTATTGTTCCTAATTGTCGCTAGGAGGGGTTCCAGCAACGCTATGAATAGGAGTGGCAATAGGGGACATCCCTGTCTTGTCCCATTTTCCATAAAGATGGGGGGGACAGCATCCCATTTACTCTTACCCTGGCCTTCGGGTGGTTATATAGCGCCCTAATCCATTGTATCATCTTACTTCCTATACCCATTATTTCCAGTGTCTGAAACATGAAAGCCCAGTCTACCCTGTCAAAGGCTTTTTCGGCATCTATTGACAGGAGCAGACTGGGCTTCCCCCCACTCCCCATATTCTGGGTCAGCAACAGCATTCTTTTCCATTATTTTTCCCTTCTCTTTCTGAAATGAATCTGACTTGATCTTCATTTACTACCTCTTTTATCGCCTCTTTTAATCTAGCGGCCAACACCTTTGAGAAGATTTTAGTGTCTGCATTTAATAATGCTATTGGTCTGTAGCTGGAACAGAGGTTTTTATCTTTCCCCTCTTTCGGGATTACTGTAATTGTAGCCATCAGGGCTTCACTTCTCATCTCCCAGCTACCTCCAATACGATTCATATATTGGCACACTCTGGGGGCTATTATCTCTTTAAATTTTTTAAAAATAGCTTATTGGGAATCCATCCGGGCCTGGACTCTTCCCTGATGCTGTATTAGTTATTGCCATCATACTTCTGCTCGCCTCGTCTATTAAGTAAGTTAGCCGCTTCCAAGAAATCTTTAATTTTTTCCCTCCTCTGGGCTTCTATTTGGGGGCTACCTATTTGTCTGACTGCGTATAGTTCTTTATAGTACTCTTGGAATATTTTGGTTATCTCCCGTGTTTTATATGTGGCTCTCCTCATTTTATTCTGTATCTTTTCTATGTAATTCCTTGATTTTTTCTTATTTAGAGTTCTAGCTAAATATTTCCTGATTTTATTTCCCCCATGTACCTCTCTTTCTTGATTTTATTGTACACTATACGGGTCTCCTGTTCAATCAAGTCCTTTAATTCCTCTCTTTTTTCCAGGAGCGCCTGTAGGACCTCCCTTCCACCCTTTTTTATGCTCTTGTTCCAGTTCATACAGTCGATTTGTTATTTCCTCCCTCCGTCTGATTCTCTCTTTCTTTTTCCCTGCCCCTATAGCAATCAATATCCCCCTAATATAGGCCTTATGTGCTTCCCATACTATGGATACTGGGACCTCATCTGTAGTGTTTACTTCAAAGTATTTTGTCAGCTCTTCCTTTATTCTTTCCATGGTGTCTTTGTCATTTAACAGTTCTTCATTCAGCCTCCATTCATACTCATTCACTAAGGCCTCCATGTGCAGTGTCCGGTTCACCGGCGCATGATCTGATAAAGTTGATACTTCAGTATTCGTTTTTATTACCTGTTCCATGGCTCTGTGTTCTACTAGAATATAATCTATCCTCGAGTAGGTCCCGTGCACAGGGGAGAAAAATGTATAATCTTTTACCTTAGGATGGAGTATCCTCCATATGTCTATTAGCTGGTTCTGATGCATTTTCTTTTTTACTCTACCTAATTTTTCATTTGATTTCCTCTGGGCACGGGACGTACTGTCTAGTGCTTGGTCAATTCCAAAGTTAAAATCTCCAGCGACTACTACTAGACCTTTTTTGAATTCTATCAAGTTTTGCAGCACACTGGACAGGAAACCTGTTGGATTCTTGTTCGGGCAGTACACGTTTACTAGGGTATAGTCTTGGTTATTTAACCTGCCCTTCTGGGTCAGTCATTCTTTCCCCTAGTATAAACTGTACTTTCCTAGAGAACCCAATAGCCACCCCTCTGGATCTTTTTATCGGAGAGTCTCCATAATACCATATTGGGAACTTTTTAGAGTATATTCTTGCATTGGTATCTTGAGCGTAGTGCGTCTCTTGTAGAAATACTATTTCTGCTGAACACTGATTTAATTCTTGTAAGATTTTATATCTCTTTGCGGGGCTACCTAGCCCGCGCACATTATAGGTCAGTATGTTGACCATTATATCTTATCTCTTCTCCTCCGCCATGCGCCCCCCCCCCCGGGGGGGAGGGAGGGGGGCGCACTGGCAGCAGGCCTCACCCCTTCCAGCGTCCACACCGCTCTTTCTACACCATTTCCCCATGGAAGACCTGGCCCCTCCCCTCCCTTCCCCCCTTCCCCCCTTTCCATCCCCATAGGGGCATATAGGTCTACTCATGACCTTTCCACCTGGAAAGGGGACAGTTACTGTTCCCTTAATCCTGGCTGCCCCAAGGGTTAGAGCCCCCCTCCCTGGTGCCAGTCCTTGAGGAGCCCTTCTTCTCCTTCTTCTCCTCTATAGGGTTCCTACCTCCGCCCGGGCCCGGATTTTGGCGGCCGCCCCCTCAGTTATACTCTTATCTCTCTCCCCCCACCCCCAACCACCCCCCCCAGATCCCCCAGCCCCTCACCGACTTCTTTCTTCATTTTTATTATCATTAGGCCTTCAAAGTTCTTTGCCATCTCTGTTCTTCTCTCATGTTTATTCCCTCTTCTTCCGTATCCCAGTTTGGCATTTCAGGTCTAATTATGTCAAGTTTCTTACAGAAGCTCTCTGTCTCCTCCGGGAACCTCAATTTTGCCAATCTACCTTCTTTTTTTCTGATTAGACATGCTGGGAACCCCCATGAGTATTGAATCCCCTGAGCTCTCATTTGGTTAGCGGTTTAAGTCTCTTTCTCCTAGCTTTTGTTTCTTTAGCCAGGTCCGCAAATACTTTCATTTCCGCTTCTTCGTGTCTAATGGGGTTTCTTGCTTTCAATTTTTGCCAGATCTCCTCTTATTCTGTCTCTATAGTTATGGAAACTGACTATTACGTCCCTAGGTATATCTTTTCCTAGGTTGGCAGGCTTCCAAACCCTATGCACTCTCTCGATCTTTATCTTCTCCGTTGCGGGTTTCCCTAGCATAGGCCCAAATATTTTCTCCATAGTATTTTGCAGATCTATTTGTGGGGCCTCTGGGATCCCGCGTACTCTAAGATTTTTCCTTCTGCTGCGGTTCTCCTGGTCTTCCAGTTTACGCTGTTCTCTTCGGACCTTGTTCATTTGCTCCTTTAATTTCCTAATCTCACCTGCTTGCTTATCTAATTTACCTTCTGTTTCTTCAACTCTCTTTAGGATGTGGCTCAAGTCCTCCCGTATGCCAGTCATGTCTCCTTTAAGAGACTGCTCCAGCCTCTCGAACATTCCCGCTATTTCCAGCCTTGTTGGCATCTGTGACTTTTTGCTGTTCCTCTTCTATTGTATTTAATTGTTCGTATTTCTCTTGGCCTCCTGGGTCTTTTCCCTGGGATAATCTATTTTGTGGCCCTTTTCCACTTTCCTTCTGTTTACTCCTCGCTCCGGTTTGTTTAGATGGGCTGGTTTGCTCATTCTCCTGTACCATAAATTTCTTTATGGTATTAGGGCTTGAGCTCACTTTGGGTGGATTTACCCCCGCTCCTTTTACCACTTTACCCATGTTTTATCTCTTTCTCACTCTCACTTAAGGAACGGGAGAGGCCTCAATATATATCCTTATAGCGTTTTTTCCGTGTTCTTCCAGATGCACAATTGGGATTATAGTTGGAGCGGTTGTAATAGGCTTTATATTCAAGGGCGCTTCTCGTCCGGCCTTCAGCATTCTCCCAGTCGCAGATTACCCTCCTATGTTGCTCCTCCACTTTTCCAGGGACCTCCCCCCCTTTTTCTCTCCAGTCCCGTTTTTTTACACAAAGTTTTTCACCTCATATTATATGTCTATCTGTAGCTTGTATGTGGGGTGGATATATAGAGCACACTTTCCTAACAACTCCTGAGGGTGCTCCTATGTCTCCAGGTATACCTCCCCAGGTGGGCAGACGAGCGGTAGATGGATGGTGGGGACTCCAGGGACAGATCCTTCTGGCCTCTTTCAACTGTAATAACTGCAATGTCTCTCAATCTCCCCCCTCTCCAGATTTACCGTCACCTCTGCCCTACACCCTTACCGTCCTATCGTCTGAGACACAGCAGTTTGTTCTCCTCCTATGTATCCTGTCTGCCGCTGATGATGAGTGCAGCGCGGTCTCCTGCCCCCTCTTCGGTTTCCCTGAGCATAGGTTTCGGCTCTCCCCTTTAGGTGGGGTGTATGTTCGATGTCTATCTGTATATT
>BLSH010462558.1:358577-370341 GCA_018402905.1 Glandirana rugosa | reverse complement strand
ATGATCCCAAGCTACATACACACTATACTATTCAAATTACATTTTTCAAAGAAAAATCAAACAAAATATATCATATGAGGTCAAATTAGTAGGTAATCAAGCAGGCCCTTGCACTACATGGTTTGGGTAATTATTAAGGAAATGTGACCCACAAAAGATGGAGAGTGTGTATAGGAGATTACATGTCTGGAGATAGAGTAGTTTGAAATGCTGATCTAACTTTTTGGGAGCATGGGGATTAGGTTTGACATAATAAGAAGACTTCAAGCGCTCTGCATGATTTGAAACACACAAATAACATTAAAAAAGTGTGTGTTTTTGCATGGGGTTAAGGCCGAAAATGCAGCTGACATAAATAATTGTGACGTTACCAGGCTGAGTGTGTATGGACACAGGTCAACATGCTGGGGGGGGGGTGTGTGGAGGAAAAAATGTCTTGAAAAGCGCTTAGAGCATGCATGAGGCCAAAGAAGACATTCACAGCATGTTGTAATGTTGTTAATTATGTATAGGCAAAAAGGGAAAATACAATATTATCAAGCAGAAACACATGAAATGTGGTATTAACATGAAACATACCTTAATATAGTCCTTTTGCAGCACCTGTATGATGGCTGAGCATGTCTCAGGAATAATGACTCCAAGAGCCTGGGGGGAGATCCCAGTAGTAAACTTTCGGTCCTGGAGGCTTCTTCCTGTCGCCAAGTAGCGCAAGGTGGCAATGAGGCTTTGCTCAGGGGTATAGGGGGACACCAATGCCAAGAGGTGGTTAAAGCAGGGATCCGTTATCCAAAGATAATTCCTGAAATCATCAGGATTATTCTCCTGGAGCTCCCAGACTAAAGCCATATGACCAAATTGATCACGGTTAAGTAACCAATTTTTGGTCCAACAACTCCTCTCCCTCCTTATCCTACATTGGTTTTGGGTCCAAGCAAGGACTCCTAGACCAACAATGCCAAGATTTCTCTCTCGAGATCTCAACATGGCTAGCTGTTTGACGAACGAACGGTCAGGAACGATCTGAAAGTGGCGAATCAACGCTCACCAAGCTTCAACTAACACGAAATTAGATGAAGGGGCCCAAAGGGTAGCACACGATAATGGAACTTCCCCTTTATATGCTCGTTGCATGTCACTACGTTCGCTTGGTCAACGCTTGGTTGTACGATCGTTTAGTGCAAGTCAGTACATGAGATACAACAGCCAACATATGATTTGGGCCGTTCGGGCGTACGATCGTCACATCGTGTGTACGAAGCTTTAGACCCTTTGTTCAGGGAACTACCAACAAAACGGGACCTATTTCTCAGCTGCTAGAATGTAAACAAACAGGGGTGACATAATTGAACAAGTATTGTCATGATTTGGGATGAGTGAACTAGACCCATTGAAGTCTATGCAAGGTGAGGGTCAGGTTTCTGCTGTTGCTGTAAGGGACAGATTATTGTTCTAAAATCATCTCCTAGTTCTATAGGGTCAGGTTCCTGCTGTTGCTGTAAGGGACAGATTATTGTTCTAAAATCATATCCTACTGCTATAGGGTCAGGTTCCTGCTGGTGCTGTAAGGGACAGATTATTGTTCTAAAATCATATCAAACTGCTATAGGGAGAGGTTCCTGCTGGTGTTGTACGGGACAGATTATTGTTCTAAAATCATATCAAACTGGTATAGGGAGAGGTTCCTGCTGGTGTTGTAAGGGACAGAATATTGTTCTAAAATCATATCAAACTGCTGTAGGGAGAGGTTCCTGCTGGTGCTGTAAGGGACAGATTATTGTTCTAAAATCATATCAAACTGCTATTGGGAGAGGTTCCTGCTGGTGTTGTACGGGACAGATTATTGTTCTAAAATCATATCAAACTGCTATAGGGAGAGGTTCCTGCTGGTGTTGTAAGGGACAGAATATTGTTCTAAAATCATATCAAACTGCTATAGGGAGAGGTTCCTGCTGGTGCTGTAAGGGACAGATTATTGTTCTAAAATCATATCAAACTGCTATAAGGAGAGGTTCCTGCTGTTGCTGTAAGGGACAGATTCTTGTTCTAAAATCATCTCCTACTGCTATAGGGAGAGGTTCCTGCTGGTGCTGTAAGGGACAGATTATTGTTCTAAAATCATATCAAACTGCTATAGGGAGAGGTTCTTGCTGTTGCTGTAAGGGACAGATTATTGTTCTAAAACCATCTCCTAGTTCTATAGGGTCAGGTTCCTGCTGTTGCTGTAAGGGACAGATTATTGTTATTTCCCTATCCCCATTTCTTTGTAGGGCACTTGTCCTACTCTTACCCCCACTTTTCTTCCTTTTGCAGCCCTCTAGCACTTTCCAGGACTTTTTTACAGCCATTTTTGTGCCCAAAAGTTCGGGTCCCCATTGATTTCGATGGGGTTCAGGGTCCAGGGTCAAGTTCAGACCGAACCCAAACTTTTCCACGAAAATCCGAACCGAACCCGAACATCCAGGTGTCCGCTGAACTCTAATCGTTAATCATGTTGAAGAGCACTCAATGACCCTTAAAAGGAAACCTGCTGACTCACCGAGTTGACCTGCTCCTGATGGATTCCTTGTTGCAACTGCTTCAGCCACGGCTGAATTTAAAGAAACAGGTCAGTAAGTGGCTGATACCATATTTAGACAATGCCCTCATCTGGGATGGCCACCTGCTTGTTTTGCATCTTGTCAACTGATGACTGGGTGTGGCCACTAGTGTCTTAGCAACCAAGGGTGTTGTGTGGTAGGGATGGGCGAACGGTTCAGCCCGAACATAAGTTCGGGGCAAATTTATGTTGTTTTGTCATTCAGTGAACATCCGAACAAACGGTCCGTTCGACCTTTTGTTCACCCCCCGAACCGACCACAATGCATTGCGCCGCTGAACAGTGCATTGCAAGCCCTGATTGGCTAAAGCTTTCACTGCTTCAGAGCACTGTCATAGTCATGATTGGACACTGTCAAAATGACTTTATCCAATCATGGCTCATTCCCGCCCCACAGTATAAAAGTATTCTTTCAATGGCAACCATTTTCAGTGCGATTTTGGCTGGAAAAAGATAGAACAGGGCTCTGTTCAGTGCTGTTAGTTAGTGTGCTGTACTGTGCTATTGTGCTTCAATTGTCAGTGTAGAATATTAGTTTAGTGACAGTCTAGGGATAGTGTGAGTGTAGTGAGGAGGACCATCATTCAACTTTACATAGTGTGCAGCTAGCGTAGGGATTAGGGATAGATAGTTTCACGGTAGCGTAGTGAGACCGTGTCATTCAGACATACATTAGTGTATATGTAGAGTAGGGACAGCTCAAATAGTTTCAGTGTAATGTAGTGAGACCGTGTCACTAAACTTTACATTAGAGTATAGCTAGAGTAGGGACAGTTCAGATAGTGTCAGTGTAATGACGGTTGAACTCCGTCTATTTGATTGCGTTACTGCAAGTTTAACGCCATTTACTTATGTGTGCATTACTGCCAGTTTAATGCAATATAGTTCTGTGTGCATTACTGCTAGTTTAACGCCATATAGTTCTGTGTGTGCTACTGCCAGTTTAACGTCATATAGTTTTGTGTGTTACTGCCAGTTTAACGCCATATAGTTCTGTTTGCGTTACTGCCAGTTGAATGCCATATAGTTCTATTTGTGTTACTGCTAGTTTAATGCCATATAGTTTTGTGTGCCTTACTGCCAGTTTAACGCCATATAGTTTTGTGCGTTACTGCAAGTTTAACACCATATAGTTCTGTGTGCGTTACTGCCAGTTTAACGCCATATAGTTCTGTGTGTGTTACTGCCAGTTTAACGCCATATAGTTCTGTGTGCGTTACTGCCAGTTGAACACCATATAGTTCTGTGTGCATTACTGCCAGTTTAACGCCATATAGTTTTGTGTGCGTTACTGCCAGTTTAACGCCACATAGTTCTGTGTGCATTACTGCCAGTTGAACGCCATATAGTTCTGTGTGCGTTACTGCCAGTTTAACGCCATTTACTTATGTGTGCATTACTGCCAGTTGCACCATATAGTTCTGTGTGTGTTACTGCCAGTTTAACACTATATAGTTTTGTATGCTTTACTGCTAGTTTAATGCCATATAGTTTTGTGCGTTACTGCAAGTTTATCGCCATTTACTTCTGTGTGCGTTACTGCCAGTTTAACGCCATATAGTTCTGTGTGTGTTACTGCCAGTTTAATGCCATATAGTTCTGTGCGTTACTGTCAGTTGAACGCCATATACCTCTGCGTGCTTTACTGCCAGTTTAAGGCCACATAGTTTTGTGTGCATTACTGCCAGTTTACTGCCATATAGTTTTGTGCTTTGCTGCAAGTTTAATGCCATTTACTTCTGTGTGAGTTACTGCCATTTTAATGCCATATAGTTTTGTGTGTGTTACTCTCAGTTTAACGCCATATCGTTTTTTGCATTACTGCAAGTTTAATGCCATAGTTCGGTTAGTCACTATATGTTTGGTGCATTATATTGCAGTATATTATAGTGTATTCGTGGAGTGTGTCTGTGTAGTGTGAGTACTCAAATTAAAATGCACAAACACCACTTTACATTGATTAAAGTGCATCAAAGTACAGATTTCCACTTCTTCTTTACATTTGCTAATAAGCACTGCCCCCTCCCTCCCAATAATGTCTGGGAGGACAACAAGGAGAGGCAGACATTCCCTTGGCACTGTAAGGGGGCCAGCAACAAATGTGTCCACAGGCAAAGGTGGGCGTGGTATTCAGTTCTCAGGCAGGGCATAATTTCCTCTCTTTAGTGAGTTTGCCCATGCTATCCAGCCACAGCATGCAGAGGAGGTGGTGGACTGGCTTACTAAACTTTCCTCATCCTTCTTATCCCCTGTCACACAAGCAGGGACAAGTGTGCAGTCCTCTGCAGTTGCCAGAGTGGATAAACCTGCCTCCTTGTCCACATCTTTTCTTGCCATAGCCCCAACATCAGCCATGGAGGAGTCAGCTGAGTAATTTGACCACAGCATTAGACACTTGCTCCTTGATGATGCCCAGCCATTACTAGATTCAGATGTTGGTTCTGAGGTTGAGAATGACAGGAACATGAGCCTAGAGAGTGGGGAGAACACTGGTAGACAAATTGGCATTCATGTTCCCCCAGCTGCAGTGTATTGCCAAGTTGTCTCCAGTGGTAATGATGAGGATGAAGATGGAGAAGGAGAAGGAGATGATGATGATGAGCTCACTGATGCGACTTGGGTACCAGATAGAGCAGAGGAGAAAACTGAAGGTGAGGCGGTACAACACCAAGGAGGCTGACATCAAGAAAGAGTAGAGAGCAGCCACCCTATTCCACCATATTCTGCAGCTGTTATCTCCCGGTCGACTTCCTGAAGCTCAGCTGTCGAGGCTTTTTTCAGCACATCTGCAGCAGATCACACTGTTGCTATCTGAAAACTGTGTCTCAGGCACATTAAACATGGCAAAAACACCAGCCATGCCACATGCTTAACAAGGCATTTAAAGAGGATTGGGTTTACTTCCTCTATATAGACCTGTAAATTAGAAGCATAATGGGTTACTATGCATCTCATAGTAACCCATTATGTGCCACTTACCTGCGAACGAGTCCAGCGCTGTCCCCTGCGCTGGCCGCATCCATCTTCTGCCCCTCTTCCTTCTGGGGCCACGACTCCAGCTCTGTGACTCACGTGACATCACTCCCGCACATGCGCACGGGAGCTGCCAGTCATGGCACAGTGTCAGTGGAGAAACAGCATGGAGGCCGTTTCTTCACTGCGCATGTGCCGAAATTACGTTGGCACATGCAGAACACTGCATATCTCCTGAACCATACAGGTTTAGGAGATATGCAAGGTACCTACAGTTAAGCCTTATTCTAGGCTTACCTGTAGGTTAAAGTGGTTGTCACAGGTTGACAACCACTTTAACATTCAACCACTCAGCCCATTGGCAAGAGCACATAAAAGCCACACAAAAGGGACACAAATCTGTCCCTCCTCCTCCTCTTTACCCACTTCAGTCTGCCCCTGCTATACTGAGTCATTACCTCTCAGCAGGCTCCACTGACAGGGATGAGGGTATAGCACAGGGTGTCCCAGGTCCTAGCAGCACATCTACCACCAGCACACCACCAGTTGTAGACTGTAGCCGGGAAATTTATCTGCCCCATCTGCTGCAGTGGAAAAAAAAATACAGTCCTTGCCACCCACATTCCCAGCGTCTAAATGCAAGCTTGTCAAAGCTGTTGGCTCTCCAACTTCTGCTTTCCAGCCTGGTGGATTCTGCCCCCTTCTGTGAATTAGCACAATGTGCTGTACCACAATGGCAGGTTCCCAGTCACTACTACTTTTCACGTAAGGCCATTCCATCTCTTTACCATTATGTGGAAGGGAATGTTCTGGTATCATTGGGAAAGGCAGTCAGCCGTTAAATCCACCTTAGTGCTGACACGTGGTTCAGCAAGCATGGGCAGGGATTATATATTTAGTTCACAGCACACTGGGTAATGCTGCTTACAACTCAAAAGGATGCAGGACAGGGTTTGGTGCTACAGATTGTTGTGCCCCCACGTCTTCATACAGCTGGTGGTGATGATGCCAGACCTGTGTGCTTTACCCCCTCCTCTTCCTCCTCCCCTGCCACCTCCATGAACTACTCTGCAGAATAGTCCTATGAACATCAGGTATTCCCTAAGCGTTCAAAGGGCTATGGCATGAGTCAAGCTAAAAGGTGCCATGCGGTGCTTGAGCTGGCGTGTCTAGGGGACAGGAACCACCAGAGATTCTTGCAGCTCTGTAGGGACAGGCCCAAAGGTGGTTCACACCACTCCAGCTGAAGCCAGGAATGGTGATGTGTGATAATGGCTCAAACCTCTTGTCCGCCCTTAGACAGGGAAAGTTGACACATTTGCCATGCCTGGCACATATCCTCAATTTAGTGGTGCAGCGTTTCCTAAATACATACCCAGGGTTGGAAGATGTGCTAAAGCTGGCCAGAAGAGTCTGTAGCCATTTCAGGCAGTCATACACAGCCAGTGCTTGAATTCAGCAGAAATTCCACCTGCCCGTAAACTGCCTGATTTGTGACATGCCCACCAGGTGGAACTCGACTTTGGCAATGCTGCAGCGGCTATACATACAGCAGAGGGCCGTCAATGAGTACCTATGCGAGTATGGCATGACGACAGACTCAGGCTGCCTCTTCTTTTTTCCCCACACCAATGGTTGATCATTAAGGATGCATGCACTGTCCTGTCACCATTTGAGGAGGCCACAAGGATGGTGAGCTATAACAGTGCATGTGTCAGTGACACAAACTCTGTAGTGTTCCTGCTGGAGCAGACTCTGCATGGCATTATGGACAGGGCACTGGAGGCAGAGCAGCAGGAGGAAGAGGTGGACTTCCTTTCATCTTAAGGCCCACTTTATCCAGACACCATCAATCCTGTCACAGAACACACAGGAGGAGAGCGAGGAGGAGGATTCTGGCACTTTCGTAGGCTTCGAAGAAGAGGAAGACATGCGTCAATCTGTAAGCGATGTCTTTCCAACCCCAGGACCCTTGGGAGTAGTAGGTAGCTGGGAGGAGGAAGTTCCAGATGCTGTCATCCTGAGTGACCCGAGGAGTCTGCTTCTCAAGCCTCGGCAAATTTGAGGCGCATGGGCAACCTCATGCTTCAAAGCCTGCGAAAGGACCCAAGAATATGTGGCATAAAGGAGAAGGATCATTGCTGGTTGGCAAACCTCCTTGACCACCATTATAAGGGGAAGGTCTCAGAACTCACCCCGTCCCCACAGAGAGTGCAGAAGATAAAATCTCTTGAGGACACTTTAAAGAGGATTTTATTGAATGTTTTTCCCAACTCCAGTAGAATACAGTGTTGTGGAAAACTTAGTTTTGAGTCTTCTGTTGGTCAAGAGAGGAGCGTTGGAGAAGGTGTCTGCCTAAGTGATTTGTTTCAGAATTTTTGTAGTCCTCGCCACCCAGGGCTGTAAGCTTCCACATCCCATCGGCAGTGTCTGCATCACATGGTGGAAGATTATCTCAGGGCCAAAACAGAGGTGGAGTTTTCAGTTGACGGTCCACTGGCTTACTGGGTCATGAGAATAGACTCCTGGCCAGAACTTGCCCAGTATGCTATTGAGTTGTTGGACTGCCCTGCAACCAGCGTGCTTTCAGATCAGGCATTCAGTGCTGCAGGAGGTTTTGTTACTGTTCATAAAACGCATCTGTCCACAGACTCCGTGGACCGTTTGACTTTTATAAAAATGAATCCTGGATTACCAGCTATGAAGCCCCTGATGCCGATGTCACTGATTAAGTGTTTTTGGGATGTGGAATCTCTGCAGGACTTTGAAGCTGCCTAGCTTTGAGGGTGTTCAATCATTTCATCTGGAAGAATGTTTTTGGTATAGGTTTCATGGGCACAATTAACACCCAAAGACCAATTTTTCAGCACCTGTTTGACAGGTACATATCATTGCAATTTTTTTGCCTTCATCAAGAGCACCTCTATAGGGTTATGGTGGGAAGGCGACACCGACACCCAAAGAGTAATTTTTCTGCATCTGTTTGACAGTTGCATATCATTGCAATTTTTTACAGCAAGGCCAATTCTTGCTTTCATCAAGAGCACCTCTATAGGGTTACGGTGGGAAGGCGCCACCAGCACCCAAAGACCAATTTTTCTGCACCTGTTTGACAGGTGCATATCATTGCAATTTTTTTACAGAAAGGCCAATTCTTGCCTTCATGAAGACACCTCTATAGGGTTATGGTGTGAAGGCACAACCGACAGCCCAATTGTTCCGCACCCGTTACTTCTATCTAAAGTCAAAGTGACAACAGAATGTATCCAAAAAAATCTCTAATCTTGTTCCCAGTGTACTACATTGTGGCCTCATCATACACACTGGCTCCCCAGCTGTTGCTGAGCAAAATAAAGGCAGCTTGCAGGGAAAATGTCATTTTTTTTGGGCTTTATAAACTGCCACTTTACAGGTAGACTAAAGGGACCCCCCATGCACTATATTGGAAGGAATTTTTCATTTTTATGCTTTCACTTTAAAAATCAAAAAATTTGAGGGGGGCGTGGCCGGCCGCTGACAATGATGGACGCCTGAACACTTGGGTCTGCTCAGCCCGAGGCTCCAAGCAACACCAGAGCACTCGCCTGCACCAGAGTTCACCTCAATTACACCCCAGAGGGACCCCATCATCAACTACCTCACCCGGATAGAACCTGGGGAGTGTTGTTATTCACCCGCGGACACCAGGCTCTCCAGACCGCGAACACTCCACAGCAAGGCCGCCGGCCAGCCGATTCCAATCTGCAGCCATCCATGCTCTGTGAGGCCAGGGGAGCAACCACTTCTCCCCACACGGCATCCCTACTCTAGCCTCCCTCCACTGGGCTGCATATTAGCCAGATTCAGGGACACCAAGCGGTGGAGTAGCCGAGCACTTAACACCTCACAACAACAGTGGTCGCCATCTTGCAGCCTAACCGCCATCACAGCGCCACGGCAATCAGCCTCACTCCGCACTGCGGCGAGCTGCACCCAAGGACATCCCAAACCCACTGCCAGTAATCATCATGAGAGAGGTGTGGAAATACCCACCTCGACAGCATCCACAGTCAGGTCGCCACAGAGACTACTGAGGGGCCATGCAGTGGACGCACCGCTGCACTTGCCCAACGTCCAAAAAAGGGATCCTTTCTAATTGAGGCCCCGGTCTCGGTCTATCAAGTGCCTATCAAGCACCACACTGCAGCCATAGCCTGGTGCCACAGAAATAGCGCTGTACTCCACAGAGTCGGCCTCAAGGATCTATAATGAAAATCCCCATGAAAATAAAGCATAACTATCCGACCAAGGAACAGAGGCAGACCCATTAGTGCAAAGTGAAGAACAGCATTTGCAGCTCCCTCCTAACATGCTCCATAACAGCCACGGGGGCCCCATCAACTGCCTCTACTTGTCATAGTCTACCACAGCCATCGCAAACCGCCTCAAACCCCACATTCCCACAGTGGGGCACATACCATCAATTTATGCTTGACTTTGAATAGCAGTTTGGAAAGTCCCCTGTCACTTGAACCCAGGTCTGGGCCCTCCAATTCCAAGATCCTGCTCCTCCAGCTATCTTCCAGAAAGAGATCACAAGAGTAGCCTATTGTGCAAGGGCATGCCCAAAACTAACCGCGCAGCAGTCCTCCCAGGGACCAAACGTGGTTCCGCCTCCCATACCGTCTACACCACCTGATGGAGTACATTCACCCACCACCCTACCAGAAGAGATGGATAGCTCTGAGCACAGCACCCAGCTCTCCCAGGTACCCCCCTCTGATAGGAGTAAAATCTCCTGCTCCCTCGCCCTCCAAGGTCCCACTTTACAAGAAACAACATTGGGATGCAGGCAAGGAAAGTTCAGGCTCCCAGGACTCGCTGGCGGATCTTCCCACCAGCAACCAACCAGCATCAGAGCACACGTTAAAAATGATGCTGCTCTCACTACAAAACAATCTAAGAAACAAACTGCAATCTTCCTTAACAATGCTACAATCCAGAGTTGACCAAGTAGAAGTCCGTACTGAGGCTCTTGAAAGACAAGCCACAGATCAAGCATCCAGGCTGATGGAGGCGTCAGATGCGTTCCACCAACATGCGGACAGCCATCATTGCCTACAAGCGAAAGTGACTGACCTTGCAGATCGTTCCAGGAGGAACAACATAAAATTAAGAGGTATACTCAAATCTGTCAAACCCTCAGAGCTTGCGACATACCTCCAACAGCTGTTCCTTAAGCTGATACCACAATTGACGCAATCAGAGATGACTATAGATCGAGCTCACAGGATCGCCAAAACAAACTATCTACCAGAAATGGTCCTACGAGATGTCCTAGCCCAAATTCACTTCTATCAGGTTAAGGAAAAGCTTAAGTCTGCAGCACGCATAAACAAATCCCTCCCAGAACCTTATGCCAACATTTCACTCTACACGGACAGATCTGCAGCCACGGCCCTGGACCGCAGAGAATTCAACCAAGTGACATTGATCCTGCGTGAACGCAACATACCCTATAAGTGGGGCTTTCCAGCAAAACTGATTATTACTTATCACAATCAACCTACAAATATACTCTACCCCATAGAAGGCATGAAGGGACTGGTAAACTGGGGCATCATCTCATCACCATCCCCACAAATGGACTGGCAGATTCTTAAGATGCTTGCGGTAAAATCGAGGAAGTTTAGAATTCTGTGGTGTATCAATGCTTTTACTAATCAGAAAATCTGCTCATACAAACTATAGGATACACAATAACACATAGCTTACAAAAATATGCCTAAAACAGGCATAATAAGTAAACTAAACAATTTACTCAAATTAGGGGTCAAGATGTAATGTCCTTCTTTGCTCAGTCCAAATCAAAACTTCTCCAAGTTTCTCCAGAACCTGGCAGCCATGTCTTGCTTCTCCATCTTCTCCAACACAACACCTTTGTCTGCTCCCATGTGGCTTTCCAAAAAAACCTCCAGCCCCTCCCACCAACTTGCTGTATATACCAACTTCCTGCAGAGAACTTCCTACCTAGCTGTCCAACTGCTCTATTTACATATCAATGGAGGGGGAAGGGGGAAGCCTGGCTTTCCTTCAAATCTAACTCCATATTATGACACATAAAGTCACTAAAACTTGGCCATGGCAACACAATAACACATAGCTTACAAAAATATGCCTAAAACATGCATAATAAGCGGTACCGGTTCAAAA
>BLSH010462558.1:259936-273886 GCA_018402905.1 Glandirana rugosa | reverse complement strand
GAAATCAGGGTCCCAGAGTCTGGAGAAAGAGAGGAGAGGCACACAATCCACGTTGCTTGAGGTCCAGTGTAAAGTTTCTACAGTCAGTGATGGTTTGGGGTGCCATGTCATCTGCTGGTGTTGGTCCACTGTGTTTTCTGAGGTCCAAGGTCAACGCAGCCGTATACCAGGAAGTTTTAGAGCACTTCATGCTTCCTGCTACTGACCAACTTTATGGAGGTGCCGATTTCATTTTCCAACAGGACTTGGCACCTGCACACAGTGCCAAAGCTACCAGTACCTGGTTTAAAGACCATGGTTTCTCTGTTCTTAATCTGCCAGCAAACTCGCCTGACCTTAACCCCATAGAAAATCTATGGGGTATTGTGAAGAGGAAGATGCGATATGCCAGACCCAACAATGCAGAAGAGATGAAGGCCACTATCAGAGCAACCTGGGCTCTCATAACACCTGAGCAGTGCCACAGACTGATCGACTCCATGCCACGCCGCATTGTTGCAGTAATTCAGGCAAAAGTAGCCCCAACTAAGTATTGAGTGCTGTACATGCTCCTACTTTTCATGTTCATACTTTTCAGTTGGCCAAGATTTCTAAAAATCCTTTCTTTGTATTGGTCTTAAGTAATATTCAAATTTTCTGAGATAATGAATTTGGGATTTTCCTTAGTTGTCAGTTATAATCATCAAAATTAAAAGAAATAAACATATGAAATATATCAATCTGTGTGTAATGAATGAATATAATATACAAGTTTCACTTTTTGAATGGAATTAGTGAAATAAATCAACTTTTTGATGTTATTCTAATTATATGACCAGCACCTGTATAATACGGAGGGAATTAAAGCAATAGCCACAGAAACCACTGAAAAATGTAATGACCTATGGCAGTCTTGGGTGGCATTTAAATATTAAGAGGATTTCAAAACCCTAAGGGATGCACAATAGAGTGTTCGATACCCTGTGAACTCGGACCCACTGTTACTGATATATATATATCTTTCTCTTTCCGTTTCCTTATTTTTTTCCTTCTTCTCTCTTTCCTTTCCTTCCTCTCTTTTCCCTTTCTTTACTGACTGCAGTTAATGTAATCAGAAGGCAGATATTGCAGAAGAATACTTAGGATTATAGCATACACCTAGATGTTTGGAGAAGCAGATAGGCTCCACCAGGGGAATCGGGCATATGGTGGAACCTCTTCTTATATCTGATTCTATTTATGATCTATTACATGGCTATCAGTCAAAAGGTTGTGTCATATGCTAATATTGGATTGAATGATACATCCTATACTCCCATATATTACCAATCTGTTGGAAATGGTAAATAAGATTATCTGTAACATATCTGGATTTCTATGGTGTACTGCGGCATTTGTTTCAATACAAACTTTTATTGTGAAAAAAAAGAAATTATCGACAATTCCGTCCACCAGAACACGTTTCCGGAAACTAAATGAGAGCTTATTACAGACATCAGAGGTAGTATCTGACGTAACTGTGGAACAACAGAATTGCTTCCAAACCAACGACCAAGCTGACTGTGACCCGGGGAAACTTTGGGAGGCCCATAAGTCAGTGATTAGGGGTGTTCTCATTAAACATGGGGCCAGAATAAAAAAAGAATGGGGAACAAACAATTGACACTCATTTTGGACAAAATGCATCAGACGGAAACGCTTCATAAACAGACCCCGCTCCCAGGCTTTGAAAAAAAGCTACTTGCAACCCGACAGCAGAAAGTGGACCTACTACACTATAAAGCAAAGGCAGCGCTTCAATGGGGCCATAAAGTCGGTTATGAACATGGCAATAAATGCGGGAAACTTTATGCCAAATCCACCAGGGAACACAGACTCGCCAACTATGTACCACAAATAGTATCTCCCTCGGGCACCAAAGTTACTATACCAAATCAGATTGCGCAATCCTTTCAAGACTTCTATGCCTCCCTCTACTGTCTCCCCAACCAGAATGACTCACAGATGGACATTTAGAAATACATATCTGCCTCACTGCTTCGGACGGAGGAGCGGGAGGAACCTATCACACAAGAGGAGGTAGGGATGGCGTTGGGCAGTATGAAATCAGGCAAAGCCCAGGGCCTGGTCGGCTTACACTACAATACTTCCAGACCACTGAGCTCCGACACTGGTATGCCTAGAGATATGCTTAAAGCACATATTTCTGTGATACCAAAGGAGGGCAAGAACCCGTCTGCCTGTGGCAGCTAGAGGCGTATCTCCCTCTTAAATATAGATCTTAAGTTTTTCACTAAAATTATTGGGTCCACCTACAAGAGATAGTCCACCTGGACCAAGCAGGTTTTATACCTACAAGATAGGTAAGGGACAATACCACAAGGCCCTTAACTTAATACATATAGCGACTAAAACCCGAACACCATGTGTATTTTTGAGCACAGATGCAGAGAAAGCATTTGATCGGGTCAATTGGACGTTTATGATGGCAGTGCTTAAACATGTGGGACGGGGGGAGAAAATGCTGCGATGGATATCTAAGCACTACCGTGGTCCGATAGTCCAGGTGAAGGTTAACAGACTCCTGTTTGATTCTTTTGGCATAGCGAATGGTACCATACAGGGCTGCCCACTATTGCCACTTTTATTTGCCCTATCATTGGAGCCCTTCCTATGAACGTTACGGTCAAACCCGGATGTTGTGGGGCTGGTGACTGGGAAAACGCATCAGAAAATCTCAGCCTAAGCTGTCGCTCTTCTGTTCTTGCTTACTGGTCCCATGATATCCCTACCCAATTTATTGCGGGAGTTTGAAGTGTACGGTACACTGTCCAACTTAAAGATCAACTTTGACAAATCGGTGGCAATGGGAGTCAATATAGACCCGGGCACTCTGGCATCTCTGAAATCTAACTTCAGATTTAAATGGTCAGACAGAGACTTTAAATACCTTGTTACCCATATCCCAAGCGAAGTGACCCGCACATTCGATCTTAACTTTCCACGTCTACTTTATACAACCAGAGTACTATTAGACAAAGGGAGGGGAGGGATGCACTCGTGGTTTGGCAGGTGTAACCTGCTCAAAATGAGCATGCTACCGAAATTCTTGTACTTGTTCCAGGCCTTACTGATACGTATCCCTGACAGCTTCTTTAGACAGACACATATTTTATTCACAAAGTTTATTTGGGTACACTCTAGACCTCACATTGCTAGGCAATTTTTGATGTTACTCAAACATCTGGGTGGTTTGGCCCTTCCCGACATCCGTAAATATTACTGGGCAGTACACCTGGGCAGACTCATGGACTGGGGGGAGACATGCTAAAAACAAGCTTTGGGCCCAGATAGAGCAAACTCAGTCCCTAAACCTTTACAGGGTGCCCTATGGTTCTACGACTCATTACCACCTACCCTGAATGCGCATCCCACAATAGGCAGCACATTGTGAATTGGCCATCAGACTGTTTTCCCGATGTCTCTCTCTACACGAGACTCCCCACTCTACCCTATTTTGGGCAATCCAGCATTCCCCCCTGGACTTGATGCTACCCCATTCCGGACACTCATAACTGGGGGGCGGACCTGCACCTCTCATTTCATGGAGACGGATCGCTGGCCATCAATATCCACGTTGACAGACCCATCAGGTGATTCCAGATCCTTTTTGGAATGCATTACAACTCCCCCACTTTTGCGCTCAATACCGGACCCGCGACACTACGAATGAAATCTTACGACGTTCGAAGAATACTGCTCAGATGAGGGACAACTGACACAGGTATTGACTAAAACATATGCGCTGGTTAATACACCCACAGAACAACCCCAACTTCCATTACTACAAAAATGGGAAGGTGACCTTCATTGTTCATTTACAGCCGCTCAACAGCAGAGAATACTTCAATTTTCTCTAAAATTCTCTATATGCACCAAAATTCAGGAGACCAATTATAAAATACTTTTAAGATGGTACTACCCCCCCCACCCCCAGAGGCTATCCAGCCACTTCAGACCATTGTTGGAGATGCCAGACAGAAAAGGGCACACTCTTACACTTCTTCTGGTCCTGCTCTGAACTGAGATACTTCTGGATAACAGTGCATACTGTCACCCAGAAATTCACAGAACACGGGATACCAGATGACCCAGCATTCTTTCTGCTACATGTCACTAACATTCTACCCAGGCTGTACTGTAAATCCATAGTACACCACCTGTTGAATGCAGCTAAGTCATGTATCTCCACACTGTGGAAGAAACAGACACCTACGAGTGTTGGCAGCTGGATACGTAAGGTTGAGGAAATTAATAAACTAGAGGATTTGATCCTCATGGCACAAAACAGACACGAAACGTACTCCAAAACATGGAGACGATGGAACATGTTCATGCTTTCAGATGAAGGATTGTCCTTACTTAACAAGTGATGGGAACTGTGATAGCCACTGAATGACGGGATCCAGTAGCCACCTGGGCCTCACTCACCCCCCCTCCCTTTTACTTTCTCTATCTATCTATCTATCTATCTATCTATCTATCTATCTATCTATCTATCTATCTATCTATCTATCTATCTATCTATCTATCTATCTATCTATCTATCTATCTATCTATCCTACCATCTTCCTCTTTTACTCCTACTTCTACACTATACTTAATCTGTCTTTTTTACTGAGTTTATTAGAAGCAAAAAATAAAGGAAGGAGACAGTCTGAACCCTCATTCCATTTCAACAAGGGCTTTAGTATCCCACCCCTATACGGGGAACTGGGTACATTGACGATTATGTGTAATGAATCCACCATTATCCTGACCTTTGGAATTGAGATTCTACATGAGCTCTATGTAATGTACTGTAACTTTGTTTACCTGACCTTTCAATAAAAATTTTAATTAATTTGCAAAAAAAAAAGA
This sequence comes from Glandirana rugosa, assembly GCA_018402905.1. NCBI lineage: Eukaryota > Metazoa > Chordata > Amphibia > Anura > Ranidae > Glandirana > Glandirana rugosa. Next base: position 268,987 of record BLSH010462558.1, on the reverse strand, counting down.
GACCTTTGCATGGGATCAGTTCCTTGGTGATGGCAGGAGCGTAGATAGTCTGTTAGTTAGAGGTAATAAAAAGCATGTGATGGAGGTAGGGAAAATTCTTACAAAAGGGCTTGGAAGGGTTTAAACCCTCCAGATGTATTCAGATATAGAGAGGTTATTTTAGTGAAACCTCTGGTGCCCCAAAGAATGAAGGTTTTGTGCAGGGTAGAGAGGGTGAACATAGGGTTACCTTGAATGGGCAGATAACTTGTTATGCCTGAGAATAGTCCAAGCAGTTTCCGCACTTCTCTCCAAGCAATAACCGTGTCTTTTATGAAAATGCTTGTTTTGAGGTGAGATGGTAATGCTTTTAATTTTGAATAAAGAATGGCTGAAAGTGCGTTTGGGTAAGCTTGAGCGCTCTCCAGTTTAAGAATCAGAATTAGAATCAGAATCAGAAAAGGTTTATTGCCATGATCTGTAAACAAGGTTCATGGATTAGGAATTTGTCTTGGTGTTTTGGCGCAGAAGAAGAATAACAAAAAATACAAAAAAATAAAAAATACTAAGTAAAATACACAATAAATACAAACGTAATCACAAGATTTACAGGGTTGGATAATATAACTGTACAGGCTATTTAGACTGGGACATGTGCAAATGCAAATGCAAAATTTACAGTGTCAAAGTGTCAAGTGGCAAAGTACAAAAATGTACAGTGTGTAAAGTGTCAAGTGTTAAGTGTTCATGAGTCCCACAGCAGATGGATAGAAACTGTTTTTGGGGCGGGAGGTTCTGGTCCGCATGGACCGTAGCCTCCTGCCTGAGGGGAGTGGCTGAAATAGTCCATGTCCAGGGTGAGAAGGGTCGGCTGTAATCCAACCTGCTCGTCCCCGAGTCCTGGAGACGTACAGGTCGTGGATGGATGGAAGGCTGCAGGCGATCACCTTCTCTGAGAGCGCACAATGTGCTGCAGGTTAGAGTATCTAGAGTTCCCTGTCAGCCCAACAAGGCCTTGTCTGAGTAAGCAAGCAAGGTTATAAAAGCGTATATTGGGTAGGCCTGCCCCACCCTCACACCTTGGGAGACATAGTTTTTGGAGTGCAATTTGTGGTCTCTTGCGGAGCCATAGGCTGTCATTTCTTCATGTATTTTTTGTACATCTGAGTGTTTAACTGGTTTCGGACTGGCTCGTGTACATTTACTGCTGCAGAGTGGCACGATTCTATGAATCGCAGTCTATAAATGGTGGCTCCATCGTACGCGGCTAGCGGGTTGGAGTGTGGCGGCGCACTCTCATGCCCACAACACTCTCCAGCATGGCCGCGGGTCAGGCGGACTCGATGTCTGCCGGCTACCCGGCGATTGCCTGGCACAGTAGAAAAATGGAGAACCAATGTAAACACGGTGCTTCCCCGCTCTGTCAGGCGGCATTTAAGAGATCTACTGATGCCTGTCACTGGGATCAGTTAGATCTCTTATGCCCCTGGCAGCCCAGCCCCCTTACAGTTAGAACACGCCTAGGGAACACAGTTAACCCCTAGATCGCCCCCTGCATGTTAACCCCTTGACTGCCAATGACATTTACACAGTATTCTGTGGGTATTTCAATTTCTGATTGCTGTTTAAATATCATTGGTCCCAAAAAAGTGTCAAAAATGTCCTGCATGCCCGCTGCAATATCACAGTCCCAATAAAAATTGCAGATCGCCGCCATTACTAGTAAAAAAAATAGTAAAACTCCATAAATTAATTATCATGGTTTGTAAACATGGCAACTTTTGCACAAACCAATCAATAAACGCTGATCGCAATTTTTTTTTACCATAAATATGAGGAAGAACATATATCGGCCAAAACTGGTGAATAAATTTGTTTTTTTATATATTTTTTTTGGATATGTATTATAGAAATAGTAAAAAATATTGTTTTTTTTTTCAAAATTGTCGCTCTTTTTTTTGTTAATAGCGGTGATCAGAAATGACACAGAGGGGATCAAATACCACCAAAAGAAAGCTCTATTTGTGGGAAAAAAAGGGAGTCAATTTCGTTTGGGTACAACGTTACACAATTGAGCAATTGTCAGTTAAAGCGACGCAGTGTTGAATCGCAAAAAGTGCTCTGGTCATACAGTGGGAAATCCTTCCGGTCCTTAACCACTTCAGCCCCGGAAGGATTTCCCCCTTTAGGACCAGAGCCCTTTTTGCGATTCGCACTGCGTCGCTTTAACTGAAAATTGCGCGTTCGTGCTGCGTTGTACCCAAACTAATTTTTTTTCCACAAATAGAGCTTTCTTTTGGTGGTATTTGATCACCGATGCGTCATTTCTGATTGCCGCTATAAACAAAAGAAGAGCGACAATTTTGCAAAAAAAAAAAACTAATTTCTTACTTTTTACTAAAATACAAATCCAAAAAAATATATAAAAAAACATTTTTTTTCATCAGTTTTGGCCGATTTATATTCTTCCTCATATTTGTGATAAAAAAAATCGCAATCGGCGTTATTGATTGGTTTGCGCAAAAGTGGTCGCGTTTACGGATGATGAGAATTCATTTCTGGGGTTTTTATTATTTTTTTTATTTTTTACTAGTAATGGCGGCGATCTGCGATTTTTAGCGGTACTGCGATATTTCAGTGGACATGTCGGAACATTTTGACACTTTTTTGGGACCATTGGCATTTATACAGCGATCAGTGCTATAAAAATGCACTGATTACTGTGTAAATGCCATTGGCAGGGAAGGGGTTAACCTGCAGGGGGCGCTCTAAGGGTTAACTGTGTTCCCTGGGCATGTTCTAACTGTGGGGGGACTGCCCTAGCTGGGGAAGGGAAGCGATCACAGCTTCCATGTAAAGGAAGGCTGTGATCACAGCCCTTCCCCCTCTCACAGAACGGAGGTCCGTGTTTACTTGCACGGACCTCCATTCTTTCACTCCGGGGGGGGGGCATCGCGGGTGGCCGGTGGAGATCGAACCCGCCGCACCCGCTCCCTGGCCCTCCCCGGACACAGTGAGGGTGATCTCGCAGATCATATGACGGCGATTTGCACAGGAGCGCCATACTGTCGCCGTCAATTGCCGATAAGCGGTCGGCAAGCGGTTAAGTGGTTAAGAAGGAGAGGTATGGTCCGCATTTGGTACAATAGATGAGCAAACGACACCATTTTAAATAAGTGACATCTCTCAAAGAGCAAGAGGGGGAGGACCGCCCAAGCTTCCAGCTCCTTTACAATCTTAGATATAAGGGGTGGGTAGTTAAGACAGTACAGAGAGGCGGGTTCATGGCCTATATGAATACCCAAGTATGTGATATAGTGAGGTGCTAAAATGAATGGGGAATCCAATCTCCACTTGTCAGATTTCTTGGATTAAAATGCTAGCACCTCACTTTTAGTGAAGTTAATCCTAAAACCAGAAATCAGTTGAAAGGTCGCAAAAATATTTTTTAGTTTGTCAAATAGTAATAGCACTTACACCTTCAGTAAAATTGAGTAGTCTGGATAGGGGTTTAATAGCTGAATTGAAAAGTAGAGGGGATAGAGGGCAACCTTGTCTCATTCCCTTTGTGAGGGGAATCGTGTTTGAGATAAAGTTTGGTGTGACAAGTCGCGCTGTAGGGGGACGCGTACATGCGCTGTAAAAATTGTATAATTAGGCCTGAAAAGCCAAGGACGTCCATCACCCTGAACAACCATGAAAAGCTGATGTTATCGAATGCTTTTTCAGCATAGAGTGATATGATGGCAACATCTTGGTCTGGGTGAGATTTAGCGTACTCTAGTGCCATTAGGACCTTATGGACATTTAGGGTGGCTGAGCGTAATGGGGCAAAACCAGATTGCCGCTGGGTGGAGTAAGGAAGGGAATAGTGGAGCTTAATGTGACACTACTATTTTAGAAAGGATTTTGGCATCTATGTTAATTAGGGGAATTGGGCAATATGAGCCTGGATGAAGCGGGTCTTTGCCCTTTTTAGAAATCAAGTTAATGTATGCCTGCGTTACTGTGGGGAGGTATGGGCCCCCTTGCCACATAGCAATGAAGACATGTTTCAGTGTATCAGGGATAAAATCTTTTGTTGATTTATAAAAGTCAGCTGTGTAGCCATCTGGGCCTGGAGCTTTGGCTGAGGTTAAAGGCTTAATAGTTGATTGAATGTCTTCAAATTATATGGGAGCATTAAGTATTTCTAATTGTGTAGGTTTGAGTTTGGGCAAATGTATTTTATTTAGCAGCTCTGTTGCAGCTGTCTGATCAATCAGATCTTCAGAAAGTTTAGTAGTCAGCAAGGATTTTGCTGATTTCTGAGGTAGAAATGATTAGTGTGCTCTTGCCGTCTTTAATAGCAGAAATGTAGGTCAGGCTTCTAGGCCCTGAGCACAGTTTTACCAATAGTTTATTGCCAAAATCTATGGAAATGGAGAGTGAAATAGGATCAAAATCATGTTTGGCTCTTTGCCAGGTCTGTATATTGTTGTGTGTACGATTGAGCGTTGGTGTGCTAAGCGTAAAGCCTCACTGGCTAATATGTACTGTTGCTTAGATTGTTTTTTGTACTAAGCGGTGTAGGAGATAATTTTACCTTTAAAGAATGCCTTGCAGGCCTCCCAAAAGAGGTTCAGCTCAGCAGTGTGTGCTCCATTTGTGGATGCGTATTCAGCCCACGCTTCAAATAACATATTGCGAAAATCCTCCTTGTCTGCCAGATAGGAGGGGAGTCGCCAAACAGGTGGAAGGGAGGGTTAATATTTGTTAGGTGAATGAAGATTGGGCTATGGTCTTATATTGTCATGTCACGAGTGAAGGAGTTACATGGGATAAAAAAAAAGTATATTCACGATTAATTGGATGTGCAAGCTGCCACACATCCTCGAATCGTATGGATGTGATTGATTGGTCTAACGGGGTTGAGGTCTGTGTTGTATTAGTAGGGTGGCATATTTTGTCTAGTGGTGTGGCGGTGCAGTCCTCTAGTGGGGACATAACAGAATTAAAGTCTTCTCCTACCAAGTGGAGGGTCTCAGGAGCACCCATTATCCAGGATACCATATCTTGGAAGAAGGAGGTATCAGTGGAGTTGGGGGCATATATGTTGGTGATGGATACGTCCTTTTTGGCTAATGTCATGTGTAGTGTCATTTTATGGCCATTTGAGTCAGTCCGTTCCTCACAGATAGAACGGCTCAAATTTTTATGGAGCAGTCTAGCTACACCAGCCTTGCGTCCAATCACCTGTGAACCGTATACCTCACCAACCCACAACTTACAAAGGCGGGTTAGATCATCTGCGGATAGATGGGTCTCCTGAAGGAGCGCCACATCTGCCCGCAGACACTTCAAATGTCTAAGAATCATCATAGACTTACTTGGAGAACGAAGCCCCTTAACATTCCAGGATACAATCTTCAGGTGACTCCCATCAGGTCGTAAGACCATGTCTGCAGTGAATGGATATGGTAGTCTGATAAATTCAAATATGGTGTAGAGACAGGTATCATGCCAACTCTCTGTGGTTCACCAAAAGATCGTAGGTTATCTGAGAGTATGGAGAAAAAATAGGAAAACATGAGCACCAAACAAACGTACTTCAAACAAAAAGAAAGCTTAACAATGAGTAGGTGTGGAGGCCACCTAAAACTTAATGCTAACTTCCCTTTTTTCACATGGGAACTTACTTGACATGCAGAACTTCAGCTGTCCACCTGATCCTTCCCCAGGAGCAAGAATTTAGCTTTGGGGGAGGAGAAGGAGGAAAGGGGAGTAAGAGGGTGGCAGGGAGTCGGGGGATGCGAGTATATGAAGTAAGGATGAGGGGATCTGGGGACATGGGGGATTGTAGGGGCCCGGTGCGAAACATACCAAAAGATTGTGTGAACACTGGGACGGCTCCATGTTTGTCCTATAGGGGTAGAAGGGGGCCAGCAGACTGCATATGATATATCAACAATAGAACATACATATGTCAAAACTTAAAAACCACAGAGAAAATGTGAAATCTGTGGGTAGATAAGAAGAGCCCATACTGACTCGGTAGTACCCACAGGGTATGAAGTAAGTTCAGGACTGAGGAAAAGGCGAGATGAGAAAAAGGGGGAATACTTCCTGTCTCCCAGGTGTTCCATCAGCAGAGCTTTAAAGTTCTTTCAGCGGATTCCAGAATGATCTCCCTGATGAGTGAAGCGGCTGCGCTTAAAAAACTAAAGAGTGAATATTGCGCAAATCCAATGTAAGTAAAGAGAAAAAGAGTGCTTCAAATTAAAGCTGCTAACACAACAACAGACCAAATTGTGACTAATATTGTGATAAACATTGAAGCCTAAGAAGCTCCCATAAACTTGTAATTCAATATAACATGTGACCAGTACTAAAAGCATAACACTGTATACTAATAAAGTAAAAAAACTGCAATGAGAAAAAGTCCATAAATCTTCAATGTTATTCGTGATCCAACAAATCTTCTTATGATGTCACCAAGTGTGCAATAGGAAAGCCACCACCTGTTGTCACAGAGGCTTACCGAATAATTTGGACAGAGACGGACATACGTCCGCTGGGTCACATAAGCGGGGGGTATGAAACCCAAAAAATCTTTCACCATCCACCAAAAAATGAGCTCCTCCACTTAGGAATTTTTAAACTCTTACCGGATAGAGTGGACACAGACTGGAATATACCAGCTGGGTCAAAACTTGCAGGAGGTGTATCACACCAATATATCCTTCAGCCTTGGCCCGATCTGTCCTCAACTACTCAGCAGGTATCACATGTGTAATAAAGACCGCTCACTGCTGCTCTCTCTCCTGTCTTCCTCTGCCTGTGTGATCCTGGGGCTCCAAGTGCAGCTGCTCTTGGCCTCTTTGGACTGCAGATTCGACCGTGGCCGTGAGGGTGGGGGCCAGGAGGGTGACGACAGCCTAGGCAATGTTTTCCGGCGAGGCAGGGTTTGCATCTATGGTTGCAGGCACTGCTGGGGGCTGTGGCAGCTCGGGCCTTCATGGCACGGCCGCCATATTGGCTGCTACCGCGGCCACGTCTCCTGTGGCGGGCTGTGTGGAGAAGCCCATGTGGGAGTGGGATTGCTCTATATAGCGGTCCATGTGTGTCCCACCGGTGTCGGAGAGAGGAGGGGGTTGCCCCGAGGCATTGCTGGCTTCTAGGGCCGATTTAGTAGGAAGTGGAGCGGGAGCTGTCTCTGCGCACCTCCTGTCCATGTGACCCAGGAACCGGCAGAAGTAGTAGACAGTTTTTAACAAGTCCTTTATTAAAAATGTTTTCTTCTTTCTTCCTCCGATCTTCCTCCATCTTCTTCCCTACTTCTTGTTCTGATCTTCTGCTTTCAGTCTTCCTCAACTTCTTTCTTCCTCTCATCATCTTCTACTTCTTTTTTCTCTGCCCCCACTGCCGCCACAGCTACCGCAACCGCTGCCGTGCCGTCCAGAGGCGACTCACAGAATGGGTGATCTTCAGTTTGACAGTTATTTTATAGGGAAGGATGGGGCCACTCAGTGATGTAACTGAGTGATCCCACCTTTTCTGATGTCGGAGTCGGGGTCAACCATTTACATTATTGGGTGGCCTGCCCTTACCTATAAAATAACTGTCAAAGGAGAGGGCGCTCACTCGTCCACCCCTTCTGCCCTGCCAGGCTGCGTGCTCGGATAAGGGTCTGGTATGGATTTTGGGTATTTATCCATATCTGGCACTTCCAACGGCTAGCAGAACTTGACTGTTGTTTAAAAAAATTGGCACGGGGTTCCCCTCAAAATCCATACCAGACCTGAAGGGCCTGGTATGGACTTTGGGGGGGACTCCCATGCAATTTTTTTTAAAATTTTGGCTCGGGGTTCCCCTTAAAATCCATACCAGCCCTGAAGGGTCTGGTATGGACTGGGGGGACCCCACCCAATGTTTTTTCAGTAATTTTAATCTCTATTGCTGGGAACCGGCAATACATTACAATCGCAGGCGATTTTAAATGACAATTTTTCCTTTACAAATGTCATTTTGCGGTGGCACTGTTCTAAACATCACACAGATGCACCACTTTAGATGCATACTAAGGGGACCCCCCAGGCACGATATTTAAAGGAATATTTCATTTTTATTTTTTCACTTTAATCATTTAACCTACCGGCGGTAATCCTGAGTGTGGCTCAGGGTTAATTTTCACTGCCAAAAGTAGTAACCCCGAGCCACACTCGGGATTACACATTTAAAGTCCTCCAATGTACTTACACTGTCCTTGTGATCCCACAATGTCCTCTGGGGGTGTCCTCCAGCCGGATCATACGCCCGATGTATAATGGTTCTGGGCTCCATTCCCTGCGAGCCGCAAGATGCATGGGGCGGAACCGATGGGAATTTCAAAAAGTTATAAACACATCCCCAATACATTGTAATCTGTTGATTGCATACTATATCAAATCAGTACACCTCAGATTTGTCTACAGTGCTTTGTCGGGTGCCTTGGCTGTACCTTCACTGTTCTTTGTGCCTGGAAAATTGAGAGCGTCCATGGCATCCAAAAGGCACCCCTCTACATCAAAAGCGCTTTTGGACCAGCTAGAGGACAGCGATAATGAATTAGAATCTCTTGCAGAATGGAGCAATAGTGATTCGTGTGATACTTCATCACTAGAGTTGAGCGAACACCTGGAAGTTCGGGTTCTGCTGGTCCGTCCGAACCTCGGGACAAAGTCCGGGTCCGGGTCCGGACGGAACCCGAACGATCGCACGGACAAGACGTTCTCTAAGATTAAGTAATAGCGACAGGAGATCGACCAGGTTTTCGCGAAAACTACATCTCCCCACGGAAAACCTACGGTACCTGCGAGAGTTAAAAGGTCCGTGTTTCTTGTCACTTCCATGTCGGTTCCGTGGGCTGTTTCGTGACATCTGTTTAGACTCCACATGACTAAACTATATCATACGTTAGTTGTCTAATGTTACATAACCCCTACACAAATATTGAAAAACTTTAAGGGTAGCCAAGGCGGGGTACGTAGAACGCCGAGCGTCCCTTACCTCGGGTCTTGGTAATATGTAGCCCGCATACTAGGCCGACCTCCT
>BLSH010462558.1:152620-163893 GCA_018402905.1 Glandirana rugosa | reverse complement strand
CACTACCGAACATTAAAAAATACTATGAAGCAAATATCATGACACGGGTGATAACATGGGCACAGAATGATGGGGGGAAAAATGGGTCACACTGGAAAGTAAGATCAGTAAAGCACAATTAGGGAAGATAATATGGATCCCATCGGATTTTAGGGGGTTGGATATTAACACAAATGAGATCACACGAAACGCACTGAGAATTTGGGATGACACGATGAAAAAAGGAAACTGGGCTTATAACTCACCACACATCCCACTATGTGGAACAGAAAACTTTAGGCCGGGGCACGAGAGATGGGCAGGGAAATGGATTAAAGAAGATAGACTAAAATTAAGAGATGTAATGAAAGATGGGAAGATTAAATCATTAGGGGAGTTACAACAGAGCGATAAATTTAGTAAAATGGATATGTGGAGGTATGTGCAATTAAAACACTTTGTAGCGGCACTCCCTCTCCCAATAAGATCAGAAAATGACCCTACCCCAATAGAGAAATTATGTGAGACAACAAATAAGAAGGGAGGGATATCTAAGATGTATAAGATATTAATGACATTAGGAGAAGAGGAGCGACCTCCATATATGGACAAATGGGAGAAGGAACTAGGTACACGGAAAACTAAACAGCAGTGGGAAAGAATCCTAGACCTTATAGATAGAACAGCAGTGGATAGCACAACTAGAGAGATGAACTATAAATGTATTGCTAGGTGGTATCTGACACCGGAAAAGGTAGTGAAATTCCAAAAGGAGGGAACAGACCGCTGCTGGCGAGGATGCGGAAAAAAAGGGACAATGGCGCATCTGTGGTGGGATTGTCCGGTGATAAAAAAGTACTGGGAGGAAGCTAGGGAATTAATTAAATCAATTACAAACGAAGTAATAGAGTCAGATCCCTGGGTATGTCTGTTCCACGGGGGAGCGGGTGCTGACAGTAAAAAATACAACAAGACATTAGTACCGGTGTTGCTAAACGCAGCAAAAAGCCTTATCCCCAAATGGTGGAACAAAAAGGAGACGCCGGCACTAGAAGTGTGGTGTAAGAGGGTAGACGGGGTTGTGAATCTAGAAAGACTAAAACACCCAGAAGAGAAGGAAAAAGAAACAACAAAGAAAAATGGGAGGACTGGTCAAGATTTAAAAAATCAAAAAAATATCTGGAAATAGTGAAACCAGGACTGGAACAGATAAATAGATAAGTAAAAAGAGAAGAGAAGTGGAAGACCTGAAGGGAGGAGGGTGAAAGGGGGGGAGGGAGGGGTGGGGAAGAAATGGGGAGGGGAGAAATAGATAGTAAGATGTGGGATGAAATATTTGTAATAAAATGAATATTTAAATGAGTTTTTTTTTCTATATGAAACAATAACCACGATGATGTGACAAAATTCTGGGCACAGTACGAATGTGCAAGCTGATTAAAAAAGAGGCCCAGGAAGTCAGCTGATGTGGGAAAAAAAAAAAAAGCAAAAAAAAAAAAAAAGATCTAAATAGACCTACAAGAAGAGAGTGGTTTGATAGGGTAGATTATATTTACAACATGGAGTATTCAGGAAGTTGTGAAGAAGACACTCCCTGGAACAAGGATACCGATAGATGGAAGAAATGGAGAGATTTTAAGAAAACAAAAAAAAATCCTGGTGGGGGAGGGCAGGGGAAAAAGTGGTGAAATTTATTACCTAGAGCAATATGGGATATATTGGGTTAGGAAAGGTGATAAAAGAATAAATAAGTGGAAGTAAAGATTTTTTATATGTTAGATGAAAGGAATAAAAAAAAATAAATAAATAAAAAAAATAAAAATAAAAAAAAAAGCTTAGAAAGTGTTTGGATGTGGGGCCGAAAGGAGAATTCAGAATCCAGGATAACACCAAGCACCCTAACATGTGGTAATGGGTGGATGGTTGTGCCATTGCTCTTGACAGAGGAGTCAGGGGGGAGACTGATGGAGTGAGTTGAGGGGTGGAGAGGTAGATTTGAGCATCGTCAGCGTTGAAATGATATTGAAAGCCATGGGAGGCTATCAGCCAGCCCAGGGAAGAAGTGTATATTGAAAATAAGAGAGGCCCAAGAACAGAACCTCGGGGGACCCGACAGAGAAAGGAAGAGGAGAGGGGGAGGTAGAATTATATGTAACACTGAAGGTGCGCTGGGATAGGTAGGACGAGAACCACCGAAGAGCACAGTCACGGAGACCAAGGGAGTAATGTTTTTTGAGGAGGGGGTGGTCAACTGTACCAAAGGCAGCCAAAGGGTCCAGAAGTAGGAGTACGGAGTAGTGTCCATTGATTTTTTTGGTTAGTAGGTAATTTGTGAGTTTAAGAAGGGCAGTTTCTGTGAAGTGTTGAGGGCGAAATCCAGATTGAAGGGGGTCAAGAAGGTTATTCTTAACAAGGTGATCACTCAGTTGGTTGTAGACCAGGTGTTCGAGGAGTTTGGAGGAAAAGGGGAGCAAGGAGATAGGGCGTAGATTGTTAAGATCGGTAGGGTCCATGGATGGCTTTTTGAGTATGGGGGTGACCAATGCATGTTTTAGAGCATTGGGGAAGATGCCAGAAGAGAGGGAGAAATTGAAGATGTGAGTTAGAGAGTGCAGGATAGAGTCAGAGGGTGACCACAGCATTTGAGAGGGAATAGGGTCCAGGGGACAGTTGGTTAGGTGGGCGTTAGAAAGGAGTTTAGCAACCTTGTTTATAGTAGCAGGTTTGAATGATAGTGTTGATTGTTCTTGTTGACATGGGGTGTTAACGGGGGAAGATGCCTGTAGAGTGGAGATTTCATCACAAATTGTGTCAATCTTGCTTTTGAAGTGATTAGCAATCTCCTGGGCACTGAGTGAGTTAGTGGGCGGAAGTGGTGGAGGGCGAATTAGGGAGTTGAAGGTAGAGAAGAGTTGATGGGGACTGGATGAGAAGGTGTTAATAAGAGTGGTAAAATAGGTATGCTTGGCAGTGTGGAGGCAAGAATTGTATTTATAGAGGGCAGATTTGTATTGGTTGAAGTCTTTGAGAGACTTTGTCTTGTGCCACAGACGCTCAAGAGCGCGTCTTCGCTTTTTGAGATTTCTGGTGTCGTCTGTTTGCCAGGGTTGTAGGGGTCGAGGCCTGATTTTGTGTGTGGTGAGAGGAGCGAGCTTGTCCAGGGTGGAGGACAGGGATTTATTGTAGATGGCAGTGGCTTGGTTGGGGCAGGACAGGGGTGAGATTTTTTCATAGAGGTGGTCAGTAGCAGAATAGAGGAGAGAAGTGTTGAGTTGGTGAAGGTTTCTACGGGTGACGGTTAGACGATTGGAGGGAAAGGTGGTGCAAGACAGGGAGAGAGAGAAACTAATAAGGTGATGGTCGGAGAGGGGAAAAGGATTGTTGGAGAAGTTGCATGGAGCACATAGATAGGAGAATACAAGGTCGAGGGTGTTTCCATCAGTGTGAGTAGAAGCCTGTACCCATTGCTTCAGGTCAAATGAGGAGGTTAGATTAAGAAGTTTAGAAGTAGCAGTAGTGTTAGTGTTAACCAGGATGTTGAAATCACCAAGAAGGATTGTGGGAATTTCCGAAGAGAGAAAGTAGGGTAGCCAGGCAGAAAATTCATCAAGGAAAGCTGACAGTGGTCCAGGAGACTGGTAGATCACAGCAATTCTTAGGAGAGAATGTACGTATACAGTGGGCTTCAAATGATGAGAGGGAAAGAGAGGGAGGATAGGGAAGAACCTGAAAGATGCTCTGTGGGGATAGGAGGAATCCCGCTCCACCTCCCTTGCGTCCGTTAGGCCTAGGGGAGTGAGTCCAGAGAAGGCAACCATGGGAGAGGGAAGCAGGAGAAGGAGAATCACATTTGTGGAGCAGGTTTCAGTGATAGCAAGTAGATTAAAGGAATTAGTGACAAATAGGTCATGAACAGCAGTGAGGTTGTTGCAGACAGAGCGGGCGTTCCAGAGGGCACAGGAGAAGGGGAGGCTGGTTTTGGGAAGAAGGGGAATAGAGATTAAATTGCGCAGATCGCGACTACTGCCAGAGGGTGTGGGGTGGTGGTGATGGGTGTGTTGGGTGTGGTTAAATGAGGGAGGCCCAGGGTTTGGGGAAATATCTCCAGAGGCTAGGAGAAGCAGAAGAGAAAGGGAGGTAACATGGGAATATGATTTATATGAGGGGACATGCTTCAGCATCCTGGGGTTTTGTTAGCATATGGACTTATAGTTAGAAAGAGGTGATGAGTGCAGTAATAGAGCGAGGGGAGAAGTGAGGGTGATATGTACAGATTGTGGGGTGGGGAAGAGGGGTGAAGAAAAGATAGTTTGAGGAGAGAGGCTGCTATTGTGAAAAGGAGAGGTAAAGAATGCATGTTTCAGAGAGGAAAGTGAGATGATTTGGAAATGAGGTTACCTGTAGTCTGGTGTTATGTAAAGTAGTTTGTTGTTAATGTGCATTTTGTGCAAATCGCTGAAGTGCAAAAGCGGAAGTAGCCACTTATTTATTCATGGGGCGCTCTGCGGCGGCGAAGTCGCTGCGAACGCCCCATAATGTTCTAAATTCGACCAACGGGCGAACGCCCGATGTTCGAATTGATCTTACGTTCGATTCGAACCACGGACCCATCCCTAATTGTAAAATAGTAAAATATTGTTTGTTATTACATATAGTCATTGTAAGAATTCATATATATACACACAGTATACAATAGGCATCACCTGCACATAAAGACAGTGCAATAGTTATACATTCCAATATAATACATAGTTATACAGATGTGTATTGGAATGTGGTGCCTATATAGCCAGGGACCTCCAGTCCCTATTAGAGGTGAAAAAAGAATATAAAATAACATAATTGCAGAAGTACAGGTAGAGATAAAAATACATGAACCATATAATAAAGGTCTGTAGGAGGGTATACTGTTAAGTATTGGTTTCAGCATCTAAAAGCTCTATGTGTTTCACGGCTTGTAAACGCTCATTAGTAGCAAGCCTGTACTTCCTATCTGCAATAAAATAATATAATATTAACTAAACGATCTACCATGAACAAGTGGAGTTGTACAATTGAGGTATTACTGTACTTACAAAATAAAGGGGGGTAGTATGTCGGTGGTAAGCTGCCAGCAACTCCAAGAGCCCCCAGGGAGGACATCAGCACCGAAAGCTGTGGTGGCATGACCCGCCACATGACACCCACACAGGACCATCCCCAGGGCGGCTTACCATACAAAGGAAGTGGACCTCTTGGAGCCTTGGAATAGGGAAAACCCAATTGTGAGGGACTTCTATAAAAATGTAATGGTAAAAGTGTTTGTATGTGTGGGTCTGTCAATGATTCCCAATGAACACAGTGGGGATGGTAGGAAAAGGTGGTAGAGGTAGGAGGGAAGGGGGAAAGTGGAAGAAAGGGAAAAAAAGGGAAGAATTGCAGCAATGAATCCACCTGGAACAACCAGGTGCAGTGAAGAGGAAAGGTAAGAATATAGATGCAATTAAAGTGATAACAATCAGTGTAGTAAAGACATCTGGTGATGGGTAATGTGAGTGTACCTTATAGCCACCGTGCAAAACACTGGCAACCAGTGTGATGTGTCCAAGGTGAGAGAGCCAGCCAGATGAGGGACCTAACCTAGGGACAATGCCTATATAGGCAGACCACCCACCAATGCCGTGCAAGCCTACAAATTGGAGAGAGGGGCAGGTCGTCCAGGTGGAAAAGCCGCCTGGCAACTCCCCTGTAATGCTCGGCTGATCTAAAAACTCCAGCACAACGGCGCCAACTATGTGATGCCGTGCAGGGTGTGTAGAGCGTGTTGTTGACGCGCAGTTTATACATCACCAGCCATCCAGCGCCAGTAAGGGCGGGGGAAGAGGGGGGCACGCACTGTGCGAAGTGATAGCGATCCCTTCGGTCCACCAGGACCCAACAGCAATCACCACCAACTGCAGCCCAAGGGATATAATAGTGTAACCTGGGTATAACATATTCCCTGATAAGTTCAAGGAAAAGGGAAGAAAGTGGAAGTAGCGGGCCATATAACTAGGCACCAAATATCGCTAAATATAATACTATCAGTGATAGCAACACACTTCCATCCCTATTATGCAATTACAAGGAAATAAAGGGGTTGGGACTTTACACTAGGCAGTGTCCAGGATTGGTCACCTGCCTCTATCCCCATCAATGATTAGGATATGGGGTAAGAGTGGGACTTTGTATGAGGTGTGTGCTCATTGGAATGTATCAAATACATAAGGTATAAATAGGGCAGGGATTGGCTAAGGGGGAATACATACATATATATATATATATATATATATATATATATATACATACTGTATATATGTCTGAAGGCTGGCCTCCGGCCAGCCTGGATTTGTGGGAGGAGTCTGGACCATATAACGCTCCATCCTCCTCCCTTTCACCGTCGGCTTAGGCTTCTTGGTCAGTGGAAGCAGCTGGCGTGGCGTCATTTCCGGTTACGCAGGAGCTCCGGGTTCACATTCAGGCGGATTGTGGCGACAGGTACAGGGGCCGCAGCAGCGCTGTCGGGTATTCGGCAAGTAACGATGGGGGGGGGCAGAGTATCCACTGCTCATGCTGGAGCATACGCAAATGGGGCATGTCAGTTCATGTATCTGGTGTTTTTATGTTTGAAAAATTTTTATTAAGGATTTTCAAGTTAACAAAGAAGAATTTGTAATGAACTAATATCTGACAAAAAGATATACATGTAAAAAGAGAAAAAAAAAAACAACGTTACGTAAGCTGAAGTTGACATGGTGTGTTATGCCAGATGATCAGAGATAAACAAGAAATGTCTAAACATAATAATGAGAACATAGAGATTTTAGAAAATAAAAGGGATAGAGCTGGGGAGGTCGCGCCACCTCCCCCGACACCCCATGTGGGATCAAACTGTGACCGGAAAGACCGGCTGCAACCCACCCAGCTCCACCCCAATTGGCAAAGCGAAAATTGTGGTAGGCACAACACAATCACGTTTGTATTGAAGAGAATTATCTCTAATATTATAACAATAACAACAAGGACACAATAGACATATTGAGATTCTGGCAACCCTCCTCCTCCAGCCACAGGGCTAGAATGGAGTACCGCCCCTCAGAAACTTCAGTTTGCAATAAAAGGCAGACAAACAAGCCCGCTGACAGTAAAGAAATGGTCTCAGAAGAAGAAGGAGAAGAGGAGCATAATAGAAAGAAAAGGGAAAAAAGGCACCAGAGAATTAAGGCCAGTGATGTAAGTCACTTGGGGAGCTTAAGGTAGTTCTTCCAAGGATCCCAGACTAGGTCAAATCTAGTTGAAGTATCTAAAATAATATTTGCGAGCCTTCCCTGCACCATGATCCAGGAAATTTTTTGTTTAGCCTCATAAAATGACACTGACGGACGCTTCCAGGACCTGGCTATTGTGAGTTTAGCACCCAGCAGAATAAAGTGGGTAAGTTTAAATAGTGGTTTGAAAAGTCCATCAGGTTTATAGTTGAGGAGAGCTATTTCTGGATTCTGAGGGATTGAATGGCCCGAAATCCTACGAATCAAGTGGAAGCCCCGAATACGCAGGCATTCCCACCATGTGTGAAGGAAGGAGCCCAAAAGCCCACATTCTCTGAAGCAGAGGCTGGAGGAACTTGGGTACATAGCTGCTAACCTAGTGGGTACTAGGTACCATCGGATAAGGACCTTAAGATTAGCCTCTCTTAGGGTAATATTTGTGATCCCTTTACAGGATCTCAGGAACAGGAAGTTCCATAAATCTGTTTCCCATTGAACCTCAAGGTCTCCCTCCCATTTCTTCGCATAGGAAGGTTTGTCTGAAGTCTCTATCAGTGATGCATAAATAAAAGTAATGCCTCCTCTTTGATCCTCAGTTTCAGAACACCATTTTTCGTAAGGGGTAATACCTGCATGGTCATTTTTAGATTTCCACCAAGAAGTCATGAAATGATGTATTTGAAAAAATCCGAATTTTTCAGTAGGTGGCATTTCTAATTTATTGATACAGTGATTTAGAGTCAAAGGGCCCGCAGGGGTCAAGAAATGGCCTATTCAATATAGGCCCTTATCTGTCCACCACTGGAAGGCTTTAATGTCAAGACAAAAGGGGATTATTAAAGAGATGATTGAGAGGGCATAGATTTGAGACTACATATGGAGGTTTAAGGATTAAATCGCTAAGGGCAAAGGAGTGGGACAGCATAGAAGCCAGTATTGAGGGTCTCGACTTGCGAGGAGCCCCCATCAAAAAGTCAATAGTGTGAAGGGGCACCGCCTGCCTCTCTATGTTAATCCAGTCAGGTTTATTCCCTCTAGAGAAAATGGTTGAGAACTGTGCTAGTTGAGCTGCCTGGAAATATTTATAAAGGTGTGGAAGACCCAAACCCCCCTGACTGCGTCTCCTGTAAAGGACATTAGCCGAGCATCTATAGCCTTTACGGCCCCAAATGAATTTCAGAATTTGCGATTGTAGTTTATGAAGATTAGATTTCCTAAGTGGTACAGGGAGAGCTCTAAAGAAGTACAGAATCCTGGGAAGAAGGGTCATTTTGACTGCATGTATCCTGCCTAACCATGAGAGGCCTTCTTGGTCCCATCTGGCAAGATCGTCTGTTAATTTCTTAAATAAAGGTGGGTAATTGGCTTCATAGAGTTGGCTGACGTTAGCTGCCAGATTGATCCCCAAGTAAGGTATCTGAGAAGTGTTCCAGGTAAATTTATATAGATCTTTGAGTCTACGCATTATCTGCTCTTGGATAGATATGTTCAGAGCTGAAGATTTAGACCAGTTTACACAGAGCCCAGAAGCTTCTCCAAAGATTTGAAGAAGAGGAATAACTTGCGGGGTTGGTGTAAGAGGGGAAGAGATGAATAAGAGCAGGTCATCTGCGAATAATGCACACTTATGGGTATAGGGTCCACATTTCACTCCATGAATATCTAGGTTGTCCCTTATGGCAATGGCCAGAGATTCCATCGCAATGGCAAATATTAAGGGTGAAAGGGGGCATCCCTGTCTAGTACCCCTAGAGATGACAAAAGGGTCTGAGTAACAGTTTTGTAATTTGACCTGAGCGCAAGGATTAGAGTATAGGGCTCTCAGGGTCTGAAGAAATCTTGGGCCAAAACCCCATCTGAATAAAACCTCAAATAGATATGTCCATTCAACTGTATTGAAGGCCTTTTGTAAATCGACGGACAAAATGTACCCCTCACGAGGGGGACCCCCATCCCAATTCGAGTTAAGGAGAGAAATGATGTCCACCGCTCTTCGAATTTGGTCCGGGCCCTGCCTTCCCGGAATAAAGCCCACCTGATCTTTGTGAATGTACTTACTTATAAATTTGGTCAATCTGTTTGCTAAAATTTTTGTCAAAATTTTAAGGTCATTATTGATTAAAGAGATAGGTCAATAATTGCTGACATCTGAATGATCTTTACCAGGTTTGGGGATGACCGATATGAAGGCCCTATTAGCTTCACTCTGTAAACCAGAACCCGTCCAAAGAGAATTAAAAAATTTAGTTAAGTAGGGGGCAAGAACTGGACCAAAAGTCTTATAATAGCCTGTGGACCAACCATCAGGGCCAGAGCCGATCCCTTCCTGAGATTTTGGATCACTTCCATAACTTCTGTGTCGGTGAAGGGTAGTTCAAGGGAAGCTATATGCTCCTCCAACAACCTAGGAAGGGCAATGGAATTTAGGAAGGCATCAAGATTAGAGGAGGCAACTGATTTCCCTGATTCATAAAGTTTGGCATAAAAATTTTGAAAGACATTCATAATTCGTTTGGGATTCTGGGTTAGGTCTCCAGAGAAATCCCTAATCTTTGGGAAGGAAAAGGAACGACACTTGGGGGACAATCTGGGAGCCAGCCTAGGACCAATTTGGTCCTTTTGCAAATAAAAATGGGCTCTAGACCATTGGATCTGCTTCTCGGCGCTGGTGGTGAGGGCGAGGTTTAAGGCTACCTTCCCCGCCTCAAGCTGTGCCAATGACTGGGAAGTCGGATTTTTCTTATGGGACCTGGCCAATTCATGAAATGCACGTTCTAGGTTTTCAATATCAACCTTCCTTTCCCTTCTTAACCTGGCTGATAATTGAATGATCTTTCCCCTTATGACCCCTTTATGAGCTGCCCAAAGTATTGGAGGGGAGACTTCTCCATTATCATTCAAAAGGAAGTATTCCTTGAGATCCTTTTCTAATAATGTGCAATGGACCGGGTTATTAAGTAGAGATTCATTCAATCACCATTGAGGATTCCTCCCATGACCCTGATCAATTTTAAGAAGTATTATAACTAGCGAGTGATCTGACAAGGGGGAGTCCTTAATGTAGGATTTGGAGACCAAAGGGGATACAGAGGCTGGGACAAAATATGGTCTATTCTTGCCATGCTCTTGTGTGGAGCTGAGAAATGAGTATAGTCCTTAACATTAGGATTGAGTTCCCTCCAGATGTCGATGAACCCCACCAAGTTGATAAGCCTGGCAAATTTGAGGCTAAGTTTAGGAGGCCTAGTCCACCAAGGAGGACCTGTCCCTGACTTGTCAAGTATGGGGTCTAGGGCCATATTAGAGTCTCCTCCCAATACTACAGTCCCCTCTAGATGAGGGGTGACAAGAGTAAGCAGGCCCTGGAGGAACTTAGTTTGACCTTGGTTTGGTGCATAGTATGATAAAAAGGAATACATCAAGCCCCCCAAGGTCCCCCTTAGGAAGATATACCTACCCTCTGGATCTTTGATTTCTTGCAGGGGGGTAAAGGCTAAGTGTTTGGCGAAGAAGATCCCTACACCTTTCGTTTTGTCTGAAGCGTTTGCTAGAAAGAACTGAGGATTAGAGTTGAGCGAACACCTGGAAGTTCGGGTTCTGCTGGTCCGTCCGAACTTCGGGACAAAGTCCGGGTCCGGGTCCGGACGGAACCCGAACGATCGCACGGTCGTCTTGGGCTTGAAGGTCCACAAGCGAGTTGAGATTAGGAGTCAAGAAAGATCGTTTGCGAAGTCTGTTTTGCTTTCCACATCCCTAGAAGAAGCGGTTTGTGAATCGGAAATGGGGGGACGTTCTTTAGTTTCTAGGTCTCCCATCCATATAGAAGGATTCCCCCTGGAACCCCCCGAACTACATAAGGAAAAATAGTATGATACGTGGTTTGGTTCCAGTTTGATTCAAGGAGGTCCCGGACGAATGAGAACAGTGGGGAGTAGATCTCCCCTGACATCATAACCCTCCTCTGAGATTATACCGGGATCTGGGGTATGAACTGTTCAGTCCCTGTCC
>BLSH010462558.1:138618-150778 GCA_018402905.1 Glandirana rugosa | reverse complement strand
TTTTTTTTCCTCTTAACGGGGGAATTAAGACCCTGCACATTGTGTGTTGCTATTCTTAGAGAGGATGAGGGGCTAGCTGACATGAGAAATTTTGAAGAAACAAACTTTATGCATCACTGAACGAGAACTTACCTGCCTCCTGGAGAGGAACGGAAGCAACTTGCCGTGCGATGATAGAAAAGGAGCTACCCATTGAGATCTACCGCGTTGTTGACTTCTCTGATGCCTGGAGTTAGAGGGGGAGAAGAAGGGAAAGAAGAGTAGGAAGATCCTAAGAAACTTAATAGATACAAAGACCATAGGAGGGGAGCGGCAAGGACGAGCCGCATACCCCCTCAAGTTCCTGGTAGTGAGGGTTCTGAATATCACACTCACAGCAAGAATAGGAAGTAAAGTGTCTGCCTAAATGGCAGAACTGCAACCAACCCAAGGACTACCAACATTAGTAACCTGAAGTCAGAGGGAGGAGCATGAAATTCCCCCTGGCCAAAACCTTAGAACTTAAAAAAAGAAAAGATAATATTAACGGCTTACCCAACAGAAATTTAAATGAGTGATGAAGTGAACATAATCAACAGAACATCTAGGATCATAAAACAGTCAAGGCCGTTAGGAGCCGCTATAATGTATTAGATCTGCAACATAAGACCATTAAGAAATTGCATAAGGCTTAAGTGGAGACCCCATAGAGGGTCCGTCCCCCACCTCCCCCCGAGATAAATCTCTCAGGAGGGAGGAGGGGGACAGGGTCACCCACGGGTCACCCCCAAAAAACAACAAACAAAGAACCAAAGTTTAGCCTTAAATGTAGGATCCAACAAATCCGGAACAAAGAACAGCAGACAAAGTAGTGACTTAGGAATCACCTTCCCCAATGAATATCAAACAATAAGGACAAAGCTCAAAAATCATGGGGGATGGGAGTCTTTGGCTCGCTTTTGCTGTTGCCTCCGCCACAAAGGAGGAATGGGGCTCTGAGGCGAAGGCCTCTTGGAGGAGGCCATGTTCTTCAGAGGATGAGTGGAGGAGAGATCCAACGAGATGAGATTGAGTCCCGCCAGCAGTTGCTCCCCTTCTTGAAATGTAGAAAAGCCATATTTTTTGCTTTTGTGAAGAAAAGTCAAGCGGAACGGGAAGGACCACCAATATTTTATGTTAGATTTAGTAAGGGCTTCCAAAAGAGGCTTCAGGGATCTTCTCTTCTGAATGGTGTAAGGCGACAAGTCCATAAAAACTTGGATAGGGTGACCTTGGATAGCAAGATTAGTAGAGTTCCTGGAGGCTTTCATGATCTCTTCTTTTACCCCATAAAATGAGGTTTCACCACTATATCTCTAGGCAAGCCGTCGGACCTTGGAGTTTGGAGTGCTCTATGAGCCCTATCTAGTTCAAGCGGTGTTCAGGGATGCCTGGTATGGTTTCCTTAATAAAGGCGCACACAGCCTTTCGGACATCAGTAATGTCTTCAGGGAGGCCCCTAATTCGAAAGTTATAGCGTCTAGAGCGATTTTCCAGGTCAACTATTTTCGACAGGGCTGACTCCAGTTGATCTTGAAGGTCCTGGATACATGCTGTGTTTTGATTAATTCGAGAAACAGATTGTTCCGTTTTGTGTTCTATTGCTTCTATCCTGGACCCCAGTCCCTGAAGGCCAGCTTGGATAACAGAGGTAATTTGAGGAGCTGTTTGGGTTAGGCCCTTGGAGAGCATTTTGGAGAAAACCTCCATCATCATCTGAATGTCAGAGTGAGGTACTTGGGATTGAGGGCTGGATAAATCCGAAAGAGGGTTGCCCGGACCATGCTCCTTGAAGGGGGTAGCAATAAGCTTGTCCAATGTCCTCTCTAGGAGAGAAATGGTAGACGCTGGAGAGAGGATTTGGGCCATGGTTTGGGCTCCAGGGAGGGGCCCCGGTGAAACCAGGACCTGGGACCCCCCTTCCGGGCCCGCGTCCATTTCCTCCAGTCCCCCATATCTGCGGACCCTTAGAGGCTGGGATGTCAAAGCCCGGTTGGCGGGATAGGTCTCTCCTGACTGCTCCCTGTTGCATAGTCCCAAAGTTGGCAGGTACCCCACTAAGACTTCAATGGTGGGCCAAGACACAAAAATAAAAAAGATGTGTGAAGAAGAACAAATGCTGGTATATAACTTTATGAGAAGAGGAGACAGCACTAAAATGGACTGCCAGTAGGAAAAGATCAGTTCCCAGGTGGCTTTAGGGTACTCCAATAATCAATAAGCAACAATGTCAAGGTCTGTTAGCCACTTACAGGGCCTAATAAATGGAGATGGAAACGCAGTAGGCCCGATCTGCGGCCTAAATTTGTGACCCCTACTCCGGAAAACACTCACTCTCCCTGGATGGGCCAAAATCCTCCAAGTGGAAGTCCACTCTAGTAGACAGAGTGGTGACCGCTCCCGGGCTGTTCCGGGTGCCTCTACTGACCGGGCTTCCTTGATCCCCCTCTTCCAGAGTGTATGCGGCACTACTAGGCCCGAGCCGCGGCCTCAATTAGAGGGACGAGGCCGAGTGCGGGACCCGCTGTCGAGATGGCGGCACCTCACCTCCCCCAAAACGTCCCTGCGACCGTCCTCTATTCCGGAGCTACAAGAGCAGGAAAGCCGAGCTACTCTGCTAGGCGAAATAGGTCCGGGTGGCCGAGGGGAACCGGAGCTCCAGGCTTACACAGCCGCCATGGGAGCCCCGCACATGCGCGCTGCCGTATCTGGTGTTTTTAAAATGGATCTCTGCCACGTTACTGAATCCACCTGGTTACCCCCGATTGGGGGGGGTGTTTTTCGCCGATCGTCGGCCGGGCATTCATCGGTTGTCAGTGTGGGATAAAAAGGGGGCAGGTGTCAGACGATCTACTGAATCAGTTGGTGGTTGGCTGCGCAGCCCCCCCCCTCCAGCTGGAACAGTGATGCCTGCTTTGTTTTCTCCTCCTGGCATGCCTGGATGGGGGGGGGCGGTGTGGTGGCAGGCAGCATGTGGGGAGGGGTGGTTGCAGGGGAGTGCAGGTTAGGATAGGTAGTCGCCACGGCAGTGGCCGGGTCTCATGTGTCTAGGGTAATTGGGGGAAGGAGGGAGGCAAGAAGTATATCGAAGTAAGGGAGGTGTTATAAAAGGCGGGGCACAGTATTTGCGGTTGCAGTCATTACTTGTTGTAGGATATTGTTTAGGTCTGTGGGGGGGAGGGGGTGTCTCTTGGAGCATCAGCAGGGCCATGGTTGGATGTCACTGTTGGTTAGTAGAAGGGGATTCACTATCAGTTTTTTGTCACAGGTGGTTCTTTTCTTCCGGTCGGTAGTGTTGCTTCTGCAGTGGGGTCTTGAGATCTCCATAGGTGGACCTTTGAATTTCGCATCATCAGCAGGTGCGTTTAAAAAAAAAAAAAAGTTTTGCGTTTATTCATGTTCGTCTGCATTTTGCTGCAGTGTCATTTGTTATTTCTTCATTTCATTTATCATACTTTTCATTAGGTGCATCACCAGATTCAGGTATCTGGTTACTCGTGGACCCCAGAGTATTTCATTAACAGGTGTGTCAGGTGACTTTCATTTCATGATAGTAGTAGTCAGATGGTTATTGCAGGATCCGTCATGTCTACGGGTCCATATGGGCTGAGTTTTCGTTTTTAAATGTTATAGAACATATAATGCTCGCCTGTATACCATACGTAATACGTGCATGTTCATTCTTCCTACTCTTACAATTACCCACCACGTTCTGTGGGTACGTTAGTCCTGAGTGTTTGTTTTTTAATTCTTGTATCAGCGCTGCAGGGCTAAACAGGAGGTAGCATATTACACATAGGAGTGGTTATGTTTTTGGGGGTATATGCGCTGACGAGTTGGCATAGTATTCACGCACGTCCTTAGGAAATCATGCACAGGGTTTGGTACTGGCTCATGTAGTGGGGGTGCTTACCCTTATGCTTTCTTTCTGTAGATCGGATATGTCACATGTGTCTGATAGTGAGGACTTGGCATTCATCCCTCCGACCCCACGAGGTGGGTCAGAACATGGGAGTACTCAGTCTTTAAGGAACTGGACCATTCTCAGGCTCATAGCAGAGCTGCGTCAGAGGGGCATTCCATTCCCAGCTTCAGCCAGGAAAGCCGAGTTATTTAGGCTATTGTTTCCATCTTCATTGCAGCCAATTGCCTCTACCAGTGAAGAGCACGCGCCTGTGCACACATCTTTGACACAGATTCACACAGTGTTAAACACGTTGGTTACATCCATGTCACAGTTACAGGATAGAATGGAAGTGATCGAAGCACCTGTTGCTAGGGATCAAGCAGTTGCAGTTCCATCATGTTACGTACCTGGTGGAGGAGTCTGACTTATGCAGTGGGTAACCTTCCTTATGACCCTGACTCGGGAACCCCTGGTAGAGTAGACAGGTGGCTCAGGAGTGTAGGATGGCACGAGGGTCGGACTGGGTCACTGGTGATGGTATAAGTCCGTTGGTGCACTCGTGCACTAGAAGAATGGTCGTACAGGCTGGGTCGTGAAACAGGCTGGCGGTGCTGTACAAGAGGAGCAGGCAGGCGGATAGTCGGGCTCAGACTGGGTCATCAACAGGAGGGCAGGCAAGTACAGGAGGGCTAGGTAAGAGAGTGGTCGTAGACAGTCCAGGGGTCGGTGCAGGCAGAAATCAGCAAAGTCAGGCAATCCGGGTCACAGGAACAGGGAAACAGATACAGGTTACTCAGGAACACGCACACTACACGCTGTAGATCAGACAGCACTTGCCTTTGGGGGGCGTGCAGGGTAGAAATAGAGCCGTTTGGCGCCATTTCCTGTGCGCACGCTCGTTGGTATTTTCAGGGATATCATATGCTCAGTTAGTCCTAGTAGAAGAGAGGAGTTGGACATATATCTACATAAGGTGGTGGATTTGGCGAATAAATATGGTGGGTGTAGTTTTTATGACTACCATAGATCTTTTTCGGCGAAGGTTTCAGCGACTTGGGCTCAGTTCCAGTTGGTCACATGTTGTAGTAACATTGATACCAAACTTTTCTGCAGGCATTTTGCCAATCAGAAGTCTCCAGTGTGTGGCAAATGTCAGTCCACAGCTCATACGTCAGCCTGATGCCCCACGTTCGAGGCACATAGTCACGTTGGGGCGGTCAAACCAGTCAGTGGGGTATCTTCCACAGGACCCTCAGGAGAGATGGACAAATTGGGGAGGCCTATCCACTATCTGGGTAAGGCACAGTTCTGCAATAATTATAATCAGGCAGGTTGCAATTACAATCAGTGTAGGCTCCTACATGTCTGCACAAACTGTTTCAGGGCACACCCTAAGTCTTCTTGTTTGGTTAGTCATCCAGTACATGACTAAGCCAAATAAATGTCTCTTTGTTAGGGGACTGTTTAGAAAATCATCCGTCACCAGGTTTCGGGTGATTTTTGATGGAGGGATTTTCAAAAGGGTTTCATACAGTGTTTATCACACTTCCTACGCAGTCCTTAGAATGTAGGAATCTTCTGTCAGCAGATAGACACGCTGCTGTGGTGGATGAACTATTGGAAGTAGAAATTTCCAAGGGCTTTGTGATTGGTCCATTCGTGTCCCCACCTTTTGGCATGTGGAGGGTTAGCCCGATAAAGGTGGTTTGTGGTAAATTTTCCAATAAATATTGTTTGATTTATGACCTGTCTGCACTCATTCTACCCACATACCGAGTTTGAATTCACTCGTTCCATCAGAAGAGTTTTCGTTGAAATATGCGTCAGTGGATTTAGCCATACAGAACATTTTGCAGTTAGGGAAGGGGGCTTGGTTGTCCAAAGCAGATGTGGAGGATGAGTTTAAGCTGCTGCCTATCAAGCCTGATCTTTGGCTATGGTATGGCATCAGATGGCAGTGGAATTATTACTTTGCCACTAGATTGACTTTCAGATCAAAGAGTAGTCCTTACTTGTTTGATTTATTTGCACAAGCGTTTCATTGGATGTTAAGTAACTGCTAGGGTTGTGAGCGGATAGTGCATTACTTGGATGATTTCCTATTGATCGAAGACCCAGAATCATCACCTAAGGATCTGAACTCACTTACCAGGTTGTTCTCGGAATTGAACGTTCCGTTAGCAGCCCGCAAAGTGGAGGGGCCGTCCAGGGTTATCAATTTTCTGGGTATAACCTTGGATTCCGGAAGCATGGTTGCTAGTCTGCCCAAAGAGAAACTGGTAAGGATTCGGCAGACCATTCATGGGTTTGTGCGGTCATCAGTTTGTTCCAAAAGAGAGCTACAGTCTCTCTTGGGCATGTTGAATCATGCTATGAGGATTATCCCTCAGGGTAGATCCTTCATATCCAGATTATTGGCCCTGTTACCCTTATGTCAGGACTCTGAATCAGTGATCAGGTTGCAGGCAGATGCCAGGGCTGATTTGATCATGTGGGATCAGTTTCTTTGTGACTGGAATGGTATCTCCTTACTTATTCCACAGCCTACCAATGATTCACCTTGGGTGTTCTCCGATGTGGCAGCGTCTTTGGGTTTTTCGACCATATTTGGTAACCAGTGGTTTGCTGGATGGTGGCCTCCCGAGGTGTTTCATTTGCCTAAATTTGCTCAGACCTCAGCACTCTTTGAGATTTATCTGATCGTAGCAGCTGCAGTCACATGGGGAGCAGAGTGGACTGGGAAATCGGTAATTTTCTTCACAGATAATTTGGCTACGGATAACATTATCAACAAAGGCAGATCAGGGTCGCTTTTGAACATGTCATTTATGCGCAGATTGACATGGTTAGGCATCACTTTCAAATTTCATTTCGAAGGTGAATTCATCGGGGGAAGGTTTAATGGTGCTGCCGATGCGCTGTCTTGATTTAATCTACCCCAATTTTTCTTACAGCATCCGGGAGCCGAGCTGGAGGGCAGAGTAGTTCCGCCGTATGCCCATCTGATTATGGACTAGGCAGGTTCTGGGATCAGGCCATGGTGTTTGCCAACGGTTCCCTGTCCAGGAATACCTTGAACTCTTATTCCACAGGGTGGATGGCGTTTCGTAGCTTCATGGATCAATTTCCTTGTGATGCCACGGGAGATGTTAGTTATGTTATGGCATTTGCAGCGCATTGTTATAGCGAGTTGGAATTATCCGCTAGCACTGTTAAGCTGTATTTATCAGGGGTTCAGCATTTCAGATCACTACAGTCACCTAACAGGCCATCCATTTTTGCAGCTCACCCTCTGAAAGCTATTTTGAGGGGGATGCAAAAGTCTCAGGAACAATCTCGGGTATCTCGGCTACCTATTACGGGGAGAATTTTCCGGGACATGTCAGACATGTTGTCCACCTCCCCATTTGGGGTGGGCCCCAATTTGGTGTTGAAATCCACCATTTATCTGAGTTTTTTTTTGTTTTCTCAGACCAGGGGAAGTTTAGCAGGCTAACTTACATGCACCAGTTTTGGTGAAAAGTAGTCTTACAAAAGAGAATGACCATTATGCCTTGCAGCTAAGGAATAGTAAAACTAGACATATAGGGCCTGGGTTTGTGGTCAAATACTACAGCACTGGGGGCCCATGGTGTCCGATGATAGTGTTGGATACGCTCTGTAGTCACCTTGCAGCAGCACCTTTGGATTCCCCTTTGCTCCCCTTTCCAGTGGGTCCTCTGTCCTCAAAACAATTTATCACGCATTTGCGAATGTTGCTGACAATTTGCATCTGAATCCTAGACGTTGTTCTGGACATTTGTTTAGGATTGGGGCAGCTTCCGCGGCTTCTAAGCAGGGGGTCCCGGCATATATTATCAAACACATGGGACGTTGGAGGTCTGCTTGCTATAATCGTTACATACCTGAACCGCATGCGGAAGTTATCCAAGCTTTCAATACTCTGTTAAATTAAGTAGGAAGTGTTTGTTAGTCTCTGCAATAATAAAAAATATTTCATACCTATTTCGTGTCTTTTGCCCTCTTTCAGGTGTACTGACCAGCCAGATCAAGGCACAGTTCAGGTATGGCAACTACAGTTTCTTGTCAAAACAGGGAAGAATCTGACCACAAGTCTGAAGGCTGGCTGGAGGCCAGCCTGGATTTGTGGGAGGAGTCTGGAGCATATAACGCACCATCCTCCTCCCTTTCAGTGTTGGCTTCGGCTTCTTGGTCCCCACCCACCCTGGTCCCCAGGTCAGAGCTAATTAGCATGCACAGCTCCTCTAGTTATGACAATCATGCATTCAGGGTATGCCATCTTTCAGGTGTACTGACCAGCCAGATCAAGGCACAGTTCAGGTCTGGCAACTACAGTTTCTTGTCAAAACAGGGAAGAATCTGACCACAAATATATATATATTACAGTAAACGTCAAATGTACCATCTTGTAAAATAGTAAAATATTGTTTATTATTACATATAGTCATTGTAAGAATTTCATATATATACACACAATATACAATAGGCATCACCTGCACATAAAGACAGTACAATAGTTATACTGTACATTCCAATATAATACATATATAGTGCCTATATATCAAGTAGGGCTGCGGAATTTAATCAATGCATCGATGCATCGCGATTCGACAGCCTGTGATGCGGCATCGATGCAGCGACCGTCAATAATCGATTCTCATGTGATGACGTCATCTGCTCGCTGTGTCTCGCCTGAAACAGCCGAAAGGAGCCGAGGGTGAGCCGCGCCTCTTCTGACGCCATCCACACCGGCGGCGGCGTGGAGCCGAGCTGGATGCTGCAGGAGGGGAGACAGAGACAAGTGCAGTGAGTGTCACCGACTCCAGGTCCCAGGCCCAGCAGTGATACTCCTCAGTTCTCACGCTGTGAGTGTCACTCAGGTACAGGCAAGCTGGCGCTGCTGCAGTGCAGAGCAGACCCGAACCAGGCCAGCGCTTGTCCTCCAGTTTGCTGCCTGAAAAAGACAGACCCAAGTGATCCAGGCCTGAGGCCTCAGGCCGCCAGTGTCCCAGGCCCCGCTTGTCCCTCCGTCCTCACCTTTGCCTCACCTCTCAGGCTGCTGCATGGGACCACCACAGACCAGACCACCAGTGCACCACTCATCATCAGACAGGTACCTCTCATACAATCTGAATGAGTTATTAATACTACTAAAAATACTAGTACACTTACTATAGGGGTGCGCAATATAATGTTATATAGTATATCTTTTCTTTAAGCATTTGTTTTTAATAGGGCTGTGTCATCCTGTCTCCGCTGCACCTCATACCTGTACCTCACCTAACATAATTAATAACTTAACTTGTGCTGCTCTATAATAAAAAAGTAGTCCACAGAGGTTTAAATAAATGCCATGGCATTGGCAGTCCATATTATAATCCAAGTTAAAATAAACCAAACCCATCCCGATCCCATCCCGGCCTACATTGTAGGCATCCCTATTCCCCCAGTTCCCCTCATAGAGAGACTGAGCCATTACTGGTTGTTGCCTTCATAAGAAAAGCAGCAGCCAAGTAGTGTTGTGTATTTTTTATTTAACTTGTATAGCAAACGTTGCTTTGCTTTTGCTTTTATGGTTACTTGACAGCTGACACAGTGACTTCATTCATTTTTTTTTCTTTTTTTTATACTGACAGAGTCAGTACACAATTGCATGGCATGCTAAAGTAAAATGTTAGAAGGAGACCAAAAAGAGCAAGAGATAAAAAATGCACCCAGCATTTTAAAAGTAAACATCTGGACACATTTTGGTTTTTATGAACAACCAGGGAAGCACAAATTGGACAAGACACATGCTGTATGTAAAAACGGTCACACAAAATGTAAATATCTGAGATGCTAACACCTGTCGCCACCACCAATGCCATTGCCACCACCTTCACCAGTGCCAAGGAAATAGACCCATCTCAGCCTAGAATTGATGCGATACTGCCAACTTTGCTGCCCAGCTCTGAAATAGGGAAGAGGATAACAAAAGCTGTGGCATCTTTCATAGTTAAGGACCTACGGCCTTACTCTGTTGTGGACAACACCGGGTTTCACTACCTGTTGAAGACAATAGAGCCGCGCTACAAGATCCCGTCACGTAGTCACTTTACAGAAAACCTTATACCTGCACTCCACGAAACCAAAGCTCTTAGCTCAGGTAATTGTGTCAATGAGCCAAGCAAGTTGAGTCACAATAACATGTGATTCCTGGACTTCAGTCACGACGGAGTCTTATGTTACAATAACAGCACATTACGTTAGTAAGGACTGGTAGATCTTGTCGCATGTACTGCAAACGAGAGCCATTTATGAGTCTCATATGGGTGCTCATCTGGCGGAGCTACTGTCTGGAATGTCGTGGAAGAACGACAGCTGTCCGATAAATCTGTAGTGCTTGTGACCGACAACGCATCGAACATGATAGTTGCAGCTCAAGTTGGAAAATTCCCTGATGTAAAATGCTTCGCCCATACACTAAACCTTGCGTCTCAGAAGGCGCTGAAAGTGGCCACGCTATCCAGGCTTCTTGGCAGATTGCGACAGATATCCACATTCTTTCACCGCAGCACTATAGCAAGCACCTATCTAAAAGAGAAACAGAAATGCCTTGGCCTGATAACTGATGTGTCAACAAGATGGAACAGCGCATATGACATGGTCAAGAGGTTCTTAGAACAACAACCTGCAGTCTGTGCTACCTTGCTCTCTCCAGAAGTCAGAAAAGGAGAGTCCGATCTCTGCACTCTCAATGAAACAGATGTGTCAAATGCAGAGGACGCTGAGTGCATTAAAGCACAGGGGATGCAACCATGCTGATGTCAGAAGAGCGCAATGACCCCCTGATGACGTCAGCGTAGGGCATTGTGGACCTCGGCACGTCATTTCCACTCATTGACCCACAGGTGGACCGCAATCGGCATCCCCTGCACCATCCGTACACTGGTAAGCACTTTTATTTGGTTTTAAATTTAATTTTAATGTTTAATACATTTTGGACGTACGTCACCATGTGGCTCCATCCTTTCTCTCTTTAATCTGCAAATCGGGGGGATGAGTGCCAAATGTTGCCTACTCCCATTTGCGGCTTTTGCTGGGATTGCTGGGACATCTAAAGAGGTCACCATTCGAGCACATCTGCACAGAGCTCATTTGATTTCTGTAATGGGAATCAATATAATCCGGTGAGTAGGATACACCACTGGGTGCGTTGGTGAAGGCTTTTATATTATCACAGTCTGGAATGAGAAGACCATCACTGGGAAATTGTATTGTCTTTGGAACTGTGTAGTCACTTTTGGTTAAAGTGGCAGGATCTTGGAAGTTTGTTTCACACAGAGACACTGTTCTATTTTTCTATATCTATATATATGTTTTTTGTCACCATTATTTGCACTAAAAATTGCACTTTATATTTGCATTCTATGATATTATGTGTAGTGTTTGCATCTAATATTTATTGCTTGGAAGGCATGCATGTTTTATATCCCCCTATGTTGGCAGGTATCTATAAATGGGGTATAGTGAAGTGTATCCCTATTGAGTGTTAGTCAACAGGTGAATAGGCACCAGTCTTTTTGATATGCTTCCATTTTACCACATTGTGTGTTAGCGCGGTTTAACTTTTGTTATTTTAGTTTCTCTCATTGCCCCTCTAAATGCACAACTCCTCCAGAGCATGACAGAGACCATGGGAGACAGACCCATGATCCATGAGATCAAGAATGCCATCAAAACAGATCTCCAGAAGAGGTACAGCAGTGAGGCAGAGAAGAAGATCCTTCATACAGCATCTGCACTTGATCCTCACGTTAAGGGACTGCCTTTTATCGTCACAGAGGAGGAGAGATTGGGTATATACAGAGGAGTGACTGAGGAGGCTGCATCCTTGAATTGCATCATGTTTCTTGTAACAGCATTAGCCTAGCAGACAGTTCCAGTGTTAAGTTCCTACGTCGGAGGAGTCAGTGAGGAGACATATATGGGTTAGAGAGGAGGAGACACTGCTATTTTCCGTCAGGGAATTGCACTCCTAGTTCACGTCTACGACATACTTCCTAGAAGAAGAGACGGAGTGACGACATGGAGAAGACCTCTAGACAAAACTACCGTAAGAACTAGAGTACCTAGTACCCAGACAGAGGGTACCAGAGACAGTACGAGACCTCCTCAACACGTAAATCTCCCCGTTACTCTCTTTGATTTTATTGTTTTCAATTTGGCGCGATT
>BLSH010462558.1:72558-85340 GCA_018402905.1 Glandirana rugosa | reverse complement strand
AGTTTGGGAGGGTTCTGTGGACTCATTGGTTGACTTCATTGGGGAGATGGGAAGGAATCCTTTTGCTATCTACTTCACTGAGGTCATTAACAGTGAGTCTATCAATTTCTTGGATCTTCACATTTTCAAAAATGGGAATCAATTGAACACACGCACCTTTTTTAAGGAAGTTGACCGTAATGGTTACATACCCATGGGGAGCTACCACCACCCTAAGTGGTTGAGCAATATCCCCAAGGGTCAACTGCTTAGAATAAGGCGAAACTGCGATTCCATTAGCGATTTTGAAGAACAAGCCAATACAATTGTGGAAAGGTTTGTGGAAAAAGGGTATGAAAGAGACCATCTCCTAAGGTTAAAAGATCAAATTAGGGGTCAAAAAAGAGATGATCTCCTTCAGCCAAGGGTAAGCAAAGAGGGAGATTATGGAGTAGCCTTTATGACTAAATACACCAAGGAACACAGGCAACTTGAAGGGATTATAAGACAACACTGGCACATGTTGCTTAGGGATGCTGATCTCCAGAAGATCCTCCCGAAAAAGCCCCGGTTTATATACACAAAGCCTCCTTCACTACAAGTAAGATTAGCACACAATGTGGTTGATCCCCCCAAAAAGACATGCACCTTTTTGGATACAGTTGGGTTTTATAGTTGCGGAAGGTGCACGATATGCAAGACTTCGGCAACTAGAAAACGCAAAACCACTACATTTGAGTCCACAACTGAGGGGAAAACTTATAAGATAAACAAATTCATCACATGTGACACTAGTCATGTCACGTATTTGTTGACATGTACGTGTGGCCTTCAGTACGTGGGACGGAGCACTCGGAAGCTACGAGTGAGATTGAGGGAACACGTCAACAACATTAGGAAGGGCTATAGACATCATAGCCTATCCAATCATTTTAGGTTGGTGCATGATAGGGACCCCAGACAATTGTCATTTTGTGGGATAGATAGGGTTGAGAAACATTGGAGAGGGACCAACCTCACCAGGGCCATCTCTCAGAATGAGACCCAGTGGATCCAAAGACTGGGCACAATGGATCCACTGGGGCTCAATATCGAGCTTGATATAAATTGTTTTTATCAAATTGGTAAGGCCTTAATGTATGGGCCCATAATATTAGCTCCGGATAGAAAGGGGTCAACAATGAGATTTAATATGGAGGAGTGCAGGACTCATCTATGTTGAACTAGGCTGTTTCCCCCTTTTTTATTTATAATTTTGGTAATTTTACTATTGTCTTCATTTTAAACATCTTACCAGTTTTTCTTTATTTTTATTTTAATTTTATGGACATTAAATGTTTTAAATGGTTTTATGTATATACATATTTTTGTTTTATTTTTTCTATTTCTTCTTTTTATTTGAATTATATACCTTTATTGGTCTATCTATTGAATAGGGAAGGGAGATATAAATTAAATTATTTTATGTGATTATATTATTTTGTAATAATTGATGTCAGGAGGTCTCCCGCCAAAACTAGAAATGTTATGGTGATATCTATGTCCAGGCGGCTAATGGCAAAGGGGTGTAATGTATGTAATCCACCACTAGGTGGCATTCGTTACGTTGTGACTGCGGATAGCTGGTATATTAGGCTCATTGTGGTTTCCACGGTAACGTGGTATATTGTGATTGGTGCGGCTGGAGGGAGGTGTTGATCCTCCAGATGTTAAAATGGAGACGGCTAGCTAGGAAATTGTCCGTGATGACGCTCGTTATTGGAGAGTGAAACGCGTTGACGTCATTTCTGGCTTCCCGTACTCTCTGACGTCTCGTCCGTTCGTGGTGGAACGCACGCCGGAGCCAGACGCCGCATATACTCTATAGATTTTGCTGACAGGCGGGAGATCATCAGTCTTTCTTGTAAGTGTCATTCTTTTAATTGCGCAATAAACCACACAAAATGATACTTTACTATGGAGGCTATTTCTCTCTTTTTTGAGCATGGTGTGTGGAGGAGTTGAAGCTTGCAGCTTGCAGCCCAGTAGGATCGGTTCTCGGATTGCCTTATGGTCATCTGTTTCCTGACTACCACTTGGATTAAGCGTATTGTGACACCCAGACTAAAAAGCTGGGGGTCCAATTTGTCTGGTGAGTGGGGCCACAAGAGGGGGCTGGCACTGAGCACCAAGGAAAGCACTTTTTGCATTTTTCTGGAGCACTCAGCACTTTAAGGACTGCACTATATGGTTGCATAACAGTCTTATTTGTTGATTTTCCATTTATTTAGAGACTTTATTTGAACACACATCACAATAATTGGTTGGTGTATTGATTTATGTCACATAGCATTATTCATTTCTATTTTTGTATGTTTAATCATAATATACATTTAGGGTGGCGCAGTTTTATTTTGATTTCACATTTTTTAGAGTATCGCCAATGAGGCAGAGGAGTTGTTCATACGCCAAGGTGAAATCACCAACATTACCCCCGTATAATCGGGGAGGGGCAGGGGAGACCCTTCCCAACGGACATACAGGAATGCTCCCGGATAACCAGACCCTGCAGACAGAGAGGGTGCAGGGCAGGGAGAAGAAAGCAATCCAAAAAAGGGAAGAAGGGATACTTGAATAATGGAATTTATCATTTGAGTAAGGTTAGGTTGCATCAAAAAGAGTTAAACATTTTAAATGTGGGCCTGAAATATGCTCCAAAGAGACCTTTGAATAAATTTAGGACATATATTGATACCCATAAATATATTAGGAACCTTAGTTTAAAGAAACATTTTTTGACTCTTCCAGCGTATCCTATCCATAGGAATTATAACACCACTAATCAGATAGATAGCGGTTTACACAATAAATCAACTTTTAATCCCAAAGTTCCCAATAGTCAGCATATAGAAGTTTTTAAGTCCTTGGTTCTGAAAGATCTGGAAAAATTACAACCAAGGAAGGATGTGAACCCACGCTACATCCTGGAAGGTATTAAACACCTGGAGGAGAGAAAAGACATTATCATACGTCCAGCAGACAAGGGTGGAAGGGTTGCCATATTGGAAAAGTAATTTTATCATAACCAGCTATCAAAAGTGCTGGATGATAGGGTTACTTACAAAAAGCTTTTGGGTGACCCCACTGACTTACCTGTATATACAAAACAACTCCATGAATTGGTATATTGGGGATATAGATCATATGCCTTGAATAAAAAAGAAAAGAGATACTTGACTCCAAGTGTGTGTCAAATTCCTATTATTTATACCCTCCCTAAGATACATAAAAGTATGGTTATCCTACCAGCTAGACCCATTGTAAATGGAATTGGCTCGGTGTCCGCTAGGGTTGGCGAGTACTTGGATAAGTTTCTCCAACCTAGTGTACAAAATACGAAGGCCTATTTAAGGGACACAAAAGATCTCAAATCATTGGATGAGATCTCTTTTCGAGAGAATGACCCTATATGGCTTATCATTGTGGATGTATCTTCATTGTATACCATCATCCAACATGATGATGCTTTGCTGGCCCTGAATTGGGCATTAAGTAAGCGGGATGATATCCCATATATTCAGAAAAAGTTCCTCGGGAGGGTACTAGATTACTGTATGGCACACAATTATTTTTTGTACCATGGGATGTTCTTTACTGAGCAGGTTGGCGTTGCTATGGGAGCAAAGTTTGCCCCTAGCATCGCCAACCTGTTTATGTCAGAGTGGGAGGATAAGGTTATTTACAATGAACCTAAACCCCAATTCTATATAGATGACCTACTGCTTATATGGAGAGGATCTAAGGCATTGGCAGAAGGTTTTCTTCTTTTTTTTAAACCAAAATGACTGTAACATCAAGTTGGAATATGTAATTAGTGATACTTCTATACGCTTTCTGGATGTGGAGATTGAACAATTAGGGCCCAAGCTGGTAACTAAAGTATTTTTTATGTTTCAATATTTTTTTATTGAAAAACAAATGAGAAACAGATATAAAAAAACATCAATGTCCCTCATGGGAGAACTACTGTTATACAATGAGCACGTCAAAATAAACCATATAAGCTTACATTGCTTAATTGAATAACATAAGTATTACAGTACACTGAATCCACCTAGTACTTACTGCTTAAGTTCCTTAGCCCTTCTAACATGTTTTAAAACAACAAGAGAAGTCATATCCCACCGCTTCTGATGAATAAATAATAGCCATGTCAGCAAAAGTTTTACTTTGAGAGGTAGTGTGGGCCGAGAGGTGCCCCCCCCATCAGCCACCTCTAATGGGAACATACTGTGGACTGATGTAGGGAATCCCCCCCAGACCCACCCCACTCCCGAGGCCGCCCACTCATGTTCCTGGACCCCAGAGCAGGGAAACGAGGAAGAGAGCCAGTGAGAGGCGGGATTTATCTATCTATACTGGGAAATGTATGTGCAAACAAGAAATTATTGAAAGGTGGTCAGAACAAATGTTCCATGGGACCAGTGCCCTTATCGTTCTAAGTTTTCATTGTGAGCCTTGGAGACTGACCATCTCTCCTGTATCACTCCGCTCGGCGAGCCCGAACAGGGTATCAAAGAAACTGTGTTTAAGAGATTCGGGCTCACCGAGCGATGAGAGACTGTTGACGTCCTAGATCAATCTAGGAATCCAAAACACAGAAAAGAGGAGGATAGAGAAGAGATGAGATGTATGCTGAAAAGGGAGAAAGGACGGAAAAAATGGAAAGAGTAAAGGCAGAGTAGAGAAATAGATATACAGGAAATGTGTCAGGGTGGGGGGGGGTACTAGTTTTAGTTAATTGGGCCATACTGGCCAAAAAGAGTCATTCCAGGCGTTCAAAGGGATATGCCTAAGTGTGAGGCCCAGGGTTCCCAGATCGCTTCAAATTTTTTAATTGAGTCTTTTAGAGTGTGATAAGTTTTCTCCTGAAGCATTATCCAGGAGATTTTCCTGATGGCCTGTCCCGTGTAGACGGATTGTTTTTTCATGCCTTGGCGATTGTTATTTTCACTCCTACTAGGATCAAGCCAATCAGTAATTGCGTGCTTTGATGGATGTGGGGGATTTTCTGATTGAGGAGGGCAATTGCAGGTTCCTGTTTAACCTGAATTCCTGTAATCTTTCTTATGAGCTAGAAGATATGATTCCAGAATCCACTGATATGTGGGCATTCCCAGAGGGTATGAAGCAGCACCGTGTCAAACGCCGTCTCAAACGCTTTGTGAAGATCGATTGAAATAACGAGACCCTCTTGTGGATCATCCTTCCCCCAGCTCGATCACATAATTTAGAGAAATTAAATCTATAACCCTTCTTACCTGATCCAGGCCCTGCCTCCCCGGGATGAAGCCTACTTGGTCTTTGTCAATATACTTATTTATGAACGATGCCAAGCGGTTGGCGTATATTTTGGTCATAATTTTAATATCACTATTTATCAAGGATATAGGTCTGTAATTACCTACATCACCATGATCCTTGTCAGGCTTTGGTATCACTGAAATGAATGCCAGGATGGAGGCAGGGTCCAGGCCTTGACCATTTCTCAGAGAGTTAATGTATCTGGCCATGAAGGACACTAATGTGGGGCCAAATTTTTTGTAGTACAGATTAGGAAACCCATCTGGTCCAGGTGTAGAGCCAGTTCTGAGATCTTTGATTAGTTGTAAGATTTCATTCTCTGTAACTGGTTCTTCCAGGACAGATTGGTGGTGATTACTAAGCTTCGGAAGAGGAATATCCCCCAAGAAAGCTTCAAGTTGTCTGGTGGTATCTATTGGATCTTTGGCATACAGTTTGGTGTAGAATTTCTTGAATGTTTCAAGGATTTTCTTGGGATTTTGAGTAACAATACCCTGCCAGGACTTGATTTTTGGAATAACCGGCTTTATATTTAGGGGATAGTTTAGACGCGAGATTGGGCCCTACTTGATCTTTGATACAATATAGTTTCCCTAGTGACCACCGGACATTTTTCTCTGCTGATGTGGTTAGTTGCAGATTAAGCTCTAGTTTGATTCTATCAAGGTTAGTTAAAGTCTCCCTCGTGGGGCGTCATTTATGAGCTTTACTAAGCTGCTGAAATTCCCTTTCTAATCTATTTATTTCTAATAGACACCCTTTTTTCAATTGTGAGAGCCTATCTGGATAAGCCTATCTCTCAGGACCGCTCTGTGCCCCTCTCACAGGGCCCCCGGGGAGATGTCTGCTTTATCATTGAATGTGAAATATTCTTTCAGGTCATTATCCAGCATTGTAACCCTAACGGGATCGCTGAGTCTCCACATTTGTGGTCTCCGTGTAGTCAAGGAACAGCTAATGAAGGCTATTACCATTGAGTGGTTGGACCACACTATGTCAAGGATTACGGCCTTCATAACCCAGTGGATCCCTGTGGAGGGCACAAAGATGTGATCAATTCTGGAATACGTGCCTTGTGGGGCCGAAAAGTAGGTGTAATCCTTGGAATGAGGGTTTAGCTCCCTCCAAGTGTCTATCAGACCCAGGGAGTTTAAAACCCGTGCCATTTTTGTGCTCTGTCTAGGGTTTTTTTTAGGGCGTGGTTTATTGACTACCGCTTAGTCTAGCAAATTGTCAAATGCCGTATTTGAGTCACCCCCATGATGACCATCCCCTCTAGGTGGGGTGCTAATTTTTTCACTAGTTTTGAGAAAAAGGATGCTTGGTCCCGGTTGGGGGCGTAGTATGAGAAAAATGTGTAAACATCCCCGTGTACTAGTCCTTAAACTAAAATGTACCATCCCTCTTTATCCCTAACTGTGAGTGAGTGGGTAAAGGGTAGATTTTTAGAGAAGAGAATGTCATTCCCCTCTTTTTGCAGTCCACATTTGCCATATAAAAGGACGGGAATTTATTATGCATAAATGAGGGGTTATAAGTGATCGGAAAGTGGGATTCCTGAATCAAGACCACCCCTATGCCCAGAGAGTGATAATGCTGAAATGCTTTCCTCCTTTTGACCGGAGAATTGAGGCCTTGGGTGTTATGTGATGCCACCTTAAAGAAAGGATTGGGTGGATGTGTTAGCCATGGACATGAGAGGGGATATGCATAGTTGAACCCAAGTGACTTACCCTGCAAGCATGGGGGGAGACCGAGGAACGCCACCTGGGAGCTGGAGAAAGCCACAATCTCTGCCAGGAAAGCCCGCTGATCCACTCTGACAACTGGAAAAGTAGAAAACAGATCGTAATTAACAAGAGAAAGCCCAAGGAGGTGTAGAGATGAGAGGAGAGAAGAGGAGAAATATAAGTGCTGGAAATAAATCGAAGTTGAGGATAAAACATAACATAACATAACGTAAAGTAAGAGGAGTTCCTGACCCGTCCGGGACCAGGAAGTCCTGGGAGCAAGGTCGGCCCCGGCCGACCCTGCTCGTTCCCCCTATACAGGGGAGCCAATAGAATAACAACCATGACTTGGGTTGTACTCCCGTCAAGTATCGAGAAGACATTCTCCGGTACTCAGCGGGGGTGAGCATGTAATTCCGCTCTGGCCCTAGGGCCCCGCAAGCCACTCAAAATAAGCTACAGCCTAGAAATGAACATAGTAAAACATAACGGTTAACCTTTTCGGGAAGGTGTCCCCAGGGACATGATCAAGAGCAGTGTAAAAAGAAAATTATTGTTCCTTAAGGTTTCGCCATAAACCATACTTTGCAGACCTTAAAGGCAGGTAAAAGGTAAAAGGAGTGCTGCCATTTTCTGTTAAGAGGACAGTTTCGGTACAATAACTCCCCGCTCAATGGGGGTGCCAACTGGGGGGGGTGGTGGATGAAGATTCCGTAGGTAGAAAGAGGAGGGAGTGAACAAGTAGAGGGGTCCAGATGTTGGCGTGAATGTCCGGATATGAGTCAAATCCCCACTCCAAGGCCCAGGGGTTAATTATTCATTCTGGTGTGACCTGCCTCTCCTATAGCTTCAATGATTCCCCTGTGTCCTGTCACTAAACAACCAGAGGGGTCCATGGGATGTCAGTAAGAAACCGAACCGAGAGTTAGTAAATGCGAAATCAAAGCATAAGTCAGCAACCAAAACAAGAGGATCCCAAATTGTTCAGAAGGAGTATTTCTCCCCCCCCCTGCCAGTTATGTACCGGGTGAGGAACTTCTTGGGTGCTCCTGGAGGAACGCCCGGTTTTATGGGGCAGGAGCCCCCACTCCTCACAGCAACAGGAAGGGTAAACGAAAAGTCTCTATGAAGAGGTGAAGTCCTCAACGTGGTGGACGCGGAGCCTCTCGTTGTCTTTTGGGTTTCTGTTTGTGCCAAAGTGGTAATACTGGGCTACCAGGCGGGGGGCATTTAGAGGGGTTTTGTTGCCACAGTGATGATGTCTCCATCCCTTGTTGGGTGATGAGTCCCAGTTGGGCTAGAGTTTTTTCACCTTCCTGCAAGCTTGAGAAGCCTAGTGTTTTGTTGTTATGCTGGAAATTCAGACAAAACGGAAAGGACCACCAGTATTTGACCTCGTTCTGTGACAGTACAGAGAGCAGCGGTTTAAGTGAGCAGCATCTCTGAATAGTGGTGGGTGAGATATCTGCAAATATTTGGATTTGGTGTCCTATTAGTGCCAACTTGTCACTGCCTCTGGATTTCTTCATGACTTCTTTAATCGAGAAGTAGTGGGGTTTCACAATTATGTCCCTTGGGAGACCGTCAGGACGAGGAGGCTGTAGGGCTCTATGTGCCCTGTCCAATTCTAATTTATGCTCTGAAACATCTGGCAGTAGACTTTTGATTAGGGTTTTCACAGGCCCCTGAACATCTTGAATCAATTCAGGGAGACCCCTGATGCGAAAGTTATAACGTCTACTTCTATTTTCCAACTCATCTATTTTGGAGAGGGCATTATCGAGTTGGTCTTGGAGGATCTGTATACATAAAGTGTTCTGAATGACTCTAGCCGTTGTCTGATCCACAGCTTGTTCTATAGTATCTATGCGTGAGCCCAAGATTGTGATCTCTGCTTTTATGGAAGATGTTATTTGTTCAGCGTTCTGCATGAGACCCGCTGATAGCGTCTCTGAAAATCTATTGAGCAGCTGGCCTAGGTCGTGGTGCAATGCAAGTGGAGATGAGGCCTGTTGTTGTTGGAAGTCCTTAATACTCCCAGGGGTGTTGGTGATAGGGGAGTTCAGGTAGTCTGCTGCCATACCCCTTATAAATGATTCTGTGGACGCTGGGGAAGCTTGGAGGACAGTTGGGAGGCCATCCAGTGTAGCAGGGTCCTCAATGGACAGTGCTGTGCCCCCTGGTGAATTCAACCCCTCTGTACTGACCTCCTCTGTGCCGCAAGGAACAGGTGTGGCCGCCATCTTGGGCCCTTCCACGGGCAGAAGATCAAAGTGGAGTTGCCTTTGAAATCCGCGTCTGGACTGCGATCCGGGCATACGGCTTTGTCCCTCACTGTTGCAGTGTCCTGGGGCAGATAGCTCCGGCTGAACTGTGGCTCAATCTGTGTTGCGGGGCTGCAGATAGGCCGGAGCGGTACGGAGCTAGCATGTCTCGCCGGAGGTCCCACGCATGCACACTCATAACTAAAGTATTTTTTAAACCAACGGATGGCAATTCATATCTTTCAGTGAGTAGCGAGCACCATTCAGCTTGGATCAAAGACATCCCTAAAGGACAGTTTATGTGTGTCAGAAGAAATTGCAGTAGATTAGAAGACTTCAATACACAGGCTAACTTTCGAAAAATAAAATTTGAGGAAAAAGGGTATGAGTCTGAAGTAATTAGGGAGATAGGAGTTCTACCTCGGGAGGTGTGTCTTAGCGACAAGATTGAGAACCCCCAAAAAATCATGCATCATTTTAGCTTCCTATCAGACTTCCACTGCTAATACAGGGAGGTTGAGGAGGCATTTAGGAAGCACTGGCATGAATTATCTGGCATATATTATGTATGGACCGTGACCTTGGTCCCCTATTACCAGACTGGCCTAGGTTTATTTATAGGAGGGCCCCAAATTTTGGAGCCAGTGTAGTCAAAAAGGGTTAGGAAGCTCCGGGGCAACAGAAGTTCCCTACGGATA
This sequence comes from Glandirana rugosa, assembly GCA_018402905.1. Classification (NCBI taxonomy): domain Eukaryota; kingdom Metazoa; phylum Chordata; class Amphibia; order Anura; family Ranidae; genus Glandirana; species Glandirana rugosa. The sequence continues at coordinate 75,326 of BLSH010462558.1, read as the reverse complement.
GGAAGGGATTTTATGCCTGTAGAAAATGCAAAGCCTGTAAGACTGTTAGAGTCCTCAATAGAGGACGAACCCAGTTTAGTAATTCGGAAGGTAGGGTTTTTTGATATAAATGATTTTATCACCTGTAATTCCTCCTATGTGGTTTACCTTTTATGGTGCCCGTGCGGCCTGTATTATATAGGCCGCACAAAGAGACATTTGAGAATTCGTATCGGGGAACATTTGACGAATATCAAAAAAGGTTTTAGACACCATAGTGTCTCTATGCATTTTAGTGGAAAACACGATAAAGATCCCTCACTGCTGTATTCTTGCGGCATAGATTGTGTTTACCCTGCTTGGAAGGGTTCAAACCCAATTAGGGATTTATCTCAAACCAGTAGATCTACTTAATGAAAAGTTTAATGTTGGGGGGACTTAACATAGATTTGGATATAAATGCATTTATTAATGATTATTGATTCGCCCCCATAGATATAGGTATCATAGTAACTGGGTCCGATTATTGGTTATGCACTGCCTTATGTAGCAAATAGTAGTGGGATCATTAAGTTTATATAAATCTTGAGATATAAAGAAAGTGGTCTATTTACATCTATTTATGTAATTTGGAGTACTTCCGATGTGTAGGAGGTTATCCCACTGCGGGTCTATAATATATTTACACCATATTATTTGTTTACATGCTTTCATATTTTTATATGGTATCTTTTATCAAGGGAATAAATGTTTATATCTGATGAGTTCTCTTTAGATTAGATCAATACTTAGAAATATATATATTGATGCTATGGATTTGATTGTATTGATATTAAATAAATATTATGTTTATATAAATGTAATGTGATTGGATGGGATTCAATGCTAAAATTATGTGTGATTCAGTTCAAAAGGGTTATGTGAATATCCCATAATAATTTTTATATAATTTTTATGTATTTTCTTGCTGCTACATTTATTGCATATAAAGTTTGTAATTAAGTTTTTAAATTTAAGTTATTGCTCTGCTGTGAGATGCGGACGCTGCCTTTCCAGCACCTGGAGACACCGGAAACGTTATTCGCCACTTGAAGGGGAGGAGGGTATTTAGAGTAAAGTTAACGTACTGTACAGCGAATAACATGTCGAAGTCCATATGACAAAGCGCGTCTGAGGCTGTACGGTAACTCCACAAAGTCAAATGCTTGAGTCTGTCTGGCCGGGGAAAGGGCGGCTGCTTCCCAGCGGTGTCTGCAGAGGTTCCAGGGATAGTCGGCGTTCGGACTCACCTTTGTACGCTCATATCTAATGTTGATCTGATAAGGAGACCACCTAAGAGGAGGGATCTCTTTCTGTGTTGTGCTTGAATAAACTGTATTTTAAACTGTATCACGCTATGTCCCAGTTTTCATTTTTATATCCCTTATGAGACCGGCCCCTGCTGCATATGTGGGATATAAGTTCACCAGTCATATCTGTGTCAGAGATACACAAACGGCTTGTCTGCCTGTGCATGACAATGCCTGGCATGGATTTCTGGTCAGCACAAAACCATTGGGGAAGGTTTCCACAATCTACCCATGCACGCAGTGTGGTGTTGGAGACTTCTATGAGTGACGGACATTTCTGATCATTTTCGGATTTACTTGAAAACCTTTATATTGACTATTTTACACCTATCACTGGGTGATTTTCTGTTTGATGAGTCCTAGCGCTGCTCTGTATATCTAACCCTGCTGATATATATTGATTTATACAATGATTTTGTTGATAGCAGCAGCTACTATTTATAACTGCAAAATTAGGTGTCTATTTCCATTGGCTCAGGTTTGAGGTCCCTTGTTGATAGGGCTCTGAATTTGGATCTCTGAGGTTATTATTAAGATGAATTTACATACTTTGCATTTAATGGTTTTGCATCTATAGCAACCTACCATATTGAAAAATTGGGGAATATTTTTAGCTAGACCAGTTTTTTCATCCCTCAGTCAGCTGGGCGCAATCAGCCTCTTGACACTAGTAGCAAAGTCTACCTTAGGATTCTTAGGAGTAGTACTCTATTAAGCTCTTGGTCCTGTCCCAGAATGGACCAATGTTTTACATAGAAACATAGAAAAGTGACGGCAGAAAAAGACTGAGTAGTCCATCGAGTCTGCCCCTTTTTATTTATTTATTTATTTTTAATTTTTTTTTTTTTTTATAATTTTTTTTTTACATTAACCTTGTTGTCTGACTATAGATTTATGTTTATCCCAAGCATGTTTGAAGCCATTTACTGTTGACTGTCTCACAACCTCTGTTGGTAGTTTATTCCAATCATCAACCACCCTTTCAGTAAAATAATACTTTCTAAGATTAGTTTTGAACTAGGAGAGAGATTTGCCCAGTTGTGCGAGCATGAGTCCTTTTGGATATTCACTTTAAATACCATGTCACCAGAGGGACTAAATGAGGAGCTTGAAATAGGCTTAGACGATATCCACCCGGGGTGGATACTACTATTAATTCCGGGTGTGTGTATAAATCCATATCTTTGGGTTGACATGCAGATTCGGATAAAGTTCGAGGAGTAAATCAGGGAGACCACTGTACCATAAATTTCACTTATAGGTTTTCCTGAGTACGAGCGTGTTGACCCGTTTAGAGAGAGGATCAAGTTTTGATTAGAATCTTTCATAATAAAATGACTTTCCCACCAACTACTAACCTTATTTGATGGTTGTCTCCAACACTCTGTCAGTTGTCATTTACCGAAGTTTGTACGAACCCTATTTGTATTTAGATATCAG
>BLSH010462558.1:36934-51729 GCA_018402905.1 Glandirana rugosa | reverse complement strand
GATGATAGCCATGCAAACCAATCTGATGCAGTGTGCGGCGTTTGGTCTGAGCACTAACAGGCGGTCCCCTCACCACTTCAATCTCTGCAGCAATGCTGGCAGCACTGATACGTCTATTTCCCAAAGACAACCTCTGGATAGGACGCTGAGCACGTTCACTCAACTTCTTTGGTCGACTATGGTGAGGACTGTTCTGAGTGGAGCCTGTCCTGTTAAACCAATGTATGGTCGTGGCCACTATGCTGCAGCTTAGTTTCAGGGTCCTGGCAATCTTATTATAGCCTAGGCCAACTTTATGTAGAACAACAATTCTTTTTTTCATATCCTCTTTGCCACGAGGTGCCATGTTGTATTTCCAGTGACCAGTATGAGATAGTGAGAGTGATAGCACCAAATTTAACACACCTGCTCCCCATTCACACCTGAGACCTTGTAACACTGAGGAGTCACATGACACCAGGGAGGGGAAATGGCTAATTGGGCCCAATTTGCACAGTTTCACTTAGGGGTGTACTCACTTTTTTTTTGACAACTTTTTCCAAATTTTTCAAAAACTTATGGAAAAAAATGACTCATTATGCCTCATAAATTATACTTTGGGGTGTTTTCTTTCCAAAATGGGGTCATTTTGGGGATAATTCCAATGTCCTGGTGCTCCAGGGCCTTGAAAAGTGTGGTAGGTCGTCATCAAATTAGATGTGTAATTTATGCTCCTAGAACGCCTGGGGGTGCAACATGGATTTTGGGCCTCTGTATGTGACCAGTCCATGTAAAAGTCCAAAACATGTGGTATTGCCATACTCAGGAGGACAGGAGGAGTTGCAGAATGTATTTTGGGGTGTCATTACAAGTATGCATATGCTGTGTGTGAGAAATAATTTGTTATGACAATTTTGTGTAAAAAAAAAAAATCTTCATCTTCAAGAATTGTGCGAAAAAATTAACTTAAAAAACCTCTTACTAAATACCTTGGAATGTCTACTTTCCAAAAAGGGGTAATTTGGGGGGTATTTGTACTTTCCTGGCTTGTTAGTGTCTCAAGAAATGAGATAGGCGGTCAGTAGATCAGGTGTGTTCAATTTTCAATGATTTGCACCGTAACTTATAGTCTCTATAACTTTCACAGAAACTAAATAATATACACTAATTTGGGTTATTTTTACCAAACATATGTAGCAGTATACATTTTGGCCCAATTTTATAAAGAAAAATTACTTTTTTGCAAAAGTTTACAATAGAAACTAAAAAAAGTGTTTTTTTTTTTTCAAAACTTTTGCTCTTTTTTTGTTTATATTGCAAAAAAAAAAAAAATTGGTCTGGGCAGGAAGGGTGTATAAGTACCCTGTATTGAAGTGGTTGAAATCTATACCAGACTCAAAGGGCCTGGCATGGATTTTGGGGGGGGACAACACGCCATTTTTTTCTTAATTCTGTCATCTGTGTTCCCCTTAACCACTTCGATACTGGCCACTTTCACCCCCTTCCTGCCCAGACCAATTTTCAGCTTTCAGTGCTCATTGGCATCTATGGGAAATCTTGATCAGCTTGACATGGTACTGCTCCCGGGTTTTACCAATGATGTCTATGGGAAATCTTGGTCAGCTTAACATGGCACTGCTCCCAGTCCTTAACCACCGGACCGCTCACCATTGATATACGTCGGTCTTTTGACGTTACATATCGTTGTTATGGCAACAGATAGCTGGCATAACACCGGTATTTTTCACCACTGCGGTGAAGAGATAAAAGTGGTCTTCGCGAGATCAGTATTATCTGTGTCCTTGTCGTCCCCGTTGCTTACCGAATCCATCGGTATCAGTGGAGACTATCCTGTCCTTTTCCCTGATGGGCAGGAAGTCGAGTGAGTACATGATAGCCCCCACTTGACTACATGTGCTTAGAGGACTGGAGCAATGTCAAATGTCACGTCCTCCCTCTAGCCTTAAAAGGTCCATTTTTCTAAAAAAAAAAAAACATTTTTTTTTTGCTTTTGCTTGTAAGTGTAAATGTGAGATCTGAGGTCTTTTTGACCTCAGATCTCACATTAAAGAGGTCCTGTCATGCTTTTTCCTATTACTAGGGATGTTTGCATTTACATTGAAGTCAGATCAAAGTGGGATCATAGTCCTAACTGATCTGACTTTGGCATACAACTTGTGCTCTGAGGATCTTGAAGGGGAAACCCACATCAATTTTTTTTTAAAATGGCATGGGGTTCCCCCTCCAAGAACATACCAGGCCCTTTAGTCTGGTATGGATTTTATGGGGAACCCCCCAAAATCAATACCAGACCCTTATCCGAGCATGCAGCCTGGCAGGTCAGGAAAGGGGGCGGGGATGAGCGAGCCCCCACTCCTGAACCATACAAGGCCACATGCCCTCAACATGGGGGGTGGGTGCTTTGGGGCAGGGGGGGCCTGTGCCCCCCACCCCAAAGCACCTTGTCCATATGTTGATGAGGACAAGGGCCTCTTCCCGACAACCCTGGCCAGTGATTGTTGAGGTCTGCGGGAGGGGGGCTTATCAGAATTTATAATCCCCCTTTAACAAGGGGACCCCCAGATCCCAGCCCCCACCCTATGTGAATGAGTAGGGGGTACATTGGACCCGTATCTAAATTGGGATTAGTAAAGTGTACAGTGTTAAATAATCAACAGCAGTGACACACCATGTGATAATAACATCACAAAAAATATCAATGTTCAAAGCAACTGTCCAAAGTAACTATATACAAAGTTCATCAGTGAATGCTCATAATGATTGGTTGATAATGTGATATAAAGATATGAACAAGTGCAAAGGGAAATGAATAGTGATCCAAAAAAAGTGATTAAAAAAAGAGGAAAAAAAAGGAAAACAAAACAATAGTTCCAGACTTCCACATATAAATCTGATATAAAGATGTTCCACAGGGTTCCACCACCAGACACCGTGCTACACCCCTTGTGGGTATAATAAGCGATAGGTACGCTTACCAACTAAAATGGAACCACTATCTCTAGCGTCACATAAGCAGGCAGATATCCCCTTCTGCGAGGTATAGGGGAGTGATTCCTCTGTCTAGTTGTCTGGGAGTATGAACTCTCAGGGATGGGTGTACCTCCTTCAACCTCGGCCCATAGCCATGTCTGCCTCCTCCTCGCTCCTCCTCACTCTTCACTTCCACCGACAGATCCCCTATCAAAATCTAGAAGCCCCCTTTAACAAGGGGCCCCCAGATCTCAGCCCCCCACCCTATGTGAATGAGTATGGGGTACATTGGACCCCTACCCATTCACCTAAAAAAAGTGTCAAAAGTAAAAACGGTATGCAGATTTTTGATAAAGTAATGTACTAAATCAGCTCAGCATCCCATCCAATTTTTTCTCCCCTCTCCGGCTCTTCTCCCTTTTCTGGCGATGTCTTCTCTCTCTGCCGGTTCTCCCCTGCTCTCTGCTGATGTCTTCCAGCCCTCTCCGGGTCTTCTCCTCTGTCTGCTGTCTTCTGCCTCTGCTGCGTCTCCTCTCTCTGCTGTCTTCACCCTCTGTTCTTCCTTGGTTCATCCTCCGATGTTGGCTCGATGCTCTCTCCTGCTCGAATGCGGATCTGCCGTGCACCATGACTTATATATCCATGAGGTGTGGCCCCCCGGTGATGGTGGGCTGAGCTGTATGTTCCTGCTATCGCACGTTTTATTTGTTTGGATGTATTGTGGCGGCCACCTTCCTTTTTTACCATGCAATGCTGTTTTTACTATGTATACGTGTAAGTGCAATACTTTGTATTAACTGCAACCCTTAAGCAGTTTTACACTATCTAACTTTCTAAGTTTTATTTGGATCTGACTACACGATCATCGTTTGAGCGAAGTCCCCTGGATGCTCTGGAGCTGTTCCTGAGGTGGTTCCTGTGTACATCGCCAGGCTGATCACACCTACCTTCATAAAAATAAAGGGTCCATGCTTTCTGGTAAGAGTCCAAAATATTGTGGTGGTGGCGTGTTCACTTGGTGAAGGGATCTACAGTTGAATCATGAAGTCTGCCATTTGACCATTATGGTCCATTTGAGAGACTGATTTTTCTGGACTGTTTATTTAGTAATATTATTTTTTTCAATATTTTCAATATCAATCACTGTGGCACAATACACCTTTTTTGTTGTTGTTTATTGTGGTAATTTCTCACATTTGGGGCGCTTCTTTTTTGCACACTGAAGAATTTTTTCACATGCGCAATATTATTTTTGTATTTATTCTGATAGCCTGAGCCAGGTACCTGTTCAAGGTTGTGGGCAGATTCCAACTTTATTGTTGCAATCTTGCCCTAGCTTGGACTGGCACTGTGACATGACAGTCCACTGTCTGCACAGTGTCTGCACGGGTCACAGGAGGGCAGAGAAAACTGCATTCCTGTGAGCCACAGAAGAAGTACAGCCAAACAAGCTTTGGCTGCACTTCTCCTTTAAGGTATTATCCATGCCAATCTTTTCACATCCAAAGTTATGTTATTAGCTAATTAATTAGTTAATAGAGTTAAATCAGTATTTGCACCAAACATCTTTATTTTTATGGTGACCAGGGGTTCGCACCAGAACATACGAACAGATAAAAAGTTTGTGCGGACATTCAAACACCGTTAAAGGCTATGGGACCCGAACATGAAAAATCAAAAGTGCTCATTTTAAATGCTTATATGCAATGGTATTGCCATAAAAAGTGTATGGGGACACGGGTCCTGCCCTAGGTGACATGGATCAATGAAAAAAAAGCTTTTAAATCAATCGTTTTTTCAGAAGCAGTGATTTTCATAATGCTTAAAGTGAAAAATAAAATAAAAATTCCTTTAAATATTTTGCCTGGGGGTTGTCCTTAGTCTGTCTGTAAAAGGGCACATCTCTGAGAGGTGTAGAACATAGCCAGAGCAAAATGATATTTCCATAGGAAAAATTGTCATTTAAAATCGCGGCTGTAATGTATTGCCGGCTCCCGGAAATATTCAAAAAATCACTGTAAAAAAGTGCGTGGGGTTCCCCCCCCAGTCCAAACTAGGCTCTTCACGTCTGGTTTGGATATTAAGGGGAACCCCGCGCCAAATGTAAAAAAAAATTGATGTGGGGGTCCTCCTAAAATCCAAACCAGACCCTTATCCGAGCATGCAGCCCTGGCCTGTTAGGATGGGGCCCCCCCCCTTTCCTGAACCATACCAGGCTACATGCCCTCAGCATGGGGAGTACAGGTGCTTTTGTCCAGCACCTTGTCCAATGTTGATGGACAAACTACTTACGACTACTTAAAAATCTCCATAGGCGGAGTGCGCATGTGTGGAGCATCCAGAATGGGAGCTTAACTCCGAAGCTCCGTCCTGTCCTGGCCGTTCGGACCCCAGATGAGCTTTCAGAAGAGGGGCAGCCCAGTCCTCCGACTTCCCAACAGGCAAGGCAGCTGAGGAGCTCCCCGGGGAGCACGAGTTCTTGCCCGCCACTCGGTGAGACCCGCGCCTGGCCTGATCCATCTACGAGAGGCCGCAGTTGGGGCCTACCAGCCACATCCCCGCCTGTCGGTGAAACTTGCTGCAGACGCCCGACCCCTAGCAGCGTCTGGGGGTCGGCAGATCACCCCAGCTCGGCACTTAAAAGTCGGACAGAGCCAGAGGTCCCTTCATTGATGGTCCTCCTCCCCGGATCCCGCCAGGTAACCAGATCCCGGCCTCGGCGGCCTAATCAAGGCCGGGGATCCGGCCTACACATCATCCCTTAGGCCGAAGGGGGTCTTTCTCATCTGGAAGCTGACCTGCGCTAGGAGCTACAGAGAGGTAACGCAGGACCCCCACACTATACTCTGGAAGCAGCAATAAGCCCCAACAAGCCCAGGGCGCCCAGTACAGGACAAGTCCTGAGACCAGAGCCCATCTTCCCTATTCTCACGGGTGGAACCAGGCTGATCTCGGGCCCCAACATTTAGGAGACCCTATATAGTACTCTACATGCCTAAGAGCCGCACCAAGAATGAGGTGAACCGACAGCTCCTCTTTGAGGCCCTTCCATTGGATCCCCCCAACATGGAGGCCCCACTTAACCCGGATGATGCCTCCGCCTCAGAAGACACCATCGCTGACCCTCCTCCCCTACAGCAACCCTCTGAGACACTTCATGGACTACCAGTGAGTACAACAACAAACCAATTGTTATCTCCGGTCTCTACTGAATCGCTTTTGGGGAGGACAATGGAAGAAATGTTAAACTCTCCTGCATTGAGTTCCCTCACGCAGAATTCCCCCTCTCCTCATACTCCGAACAGCCTGCTTAACAAAACATAAGACACCCCCTTGCTGCAACACTACCAGCCTGAACTTAATGTGCTCCTCCATAAATTCTCAGAAATGCTTGCCTCTGGTTTGGCGCAAACAGCCGCCCAGATAACTTCCTTCATTAAAGCTGACCTGCACAGCTTAGGGGCGTGCATGGATACTATAGAACAAGCGGTTGACAACACAGTGGCCCACACCAACCAGAACACGGCCTGCATTCAAACTTTACAAGGTCAACTAGATTTGGCGTTAGCAAAAATCGACGACCTTGAGAACAGGGGCAGGAGATCAAATTTTCACATTAGGGGCCTACCTGAGTCTATTACAGACACAAGTGGAGCAGTTACTTCCCTAATTAAGATCTTAATCCCTGATATTACAGACCAGAAGCTTGAACTGGACAGAGCTCATAGAGCCCTGCAACCCCCCCGCCAAGATTACCTACCGAGGGATATCATCGTGAAACCACACCACTATGGAATCAAGGAGGAGATCATGAGAAGATCTCGTAATTCCGAGTCCCTTTGTATCCAGGGTCATAAGGTGCAAGTATTTGCGGACATCTTACCTATTACCATACAGAGGAGGAGACCCCTCAAACCTCTCCTAACGGTTCTCACCCAGAAGACCATAAAATATTGGTGGGCTTTTCCATTCCGCCTGTCTTTTCAATACAGTAACAAGACACACCATATCACCAACCTTCAAGATGGAGAGAAGCTCTTACTTCACCTAGGACTCATCTCCCAGGAGCTTCCACCCCCGGCACTTGGCCCCCGCCAAAGCTCTTCCAAGAGGCCCCCACCAAGGAGCCCCTTAATTCCTACCTGGCAAAAACAGAAATTGAAGAGGATCCGTGACTCAATTCCCCCTTGAAGCAAGTTTGGAGATTCCTTGAATCAGAATCTTCCCCTAAATTACCAAGGAAGACTCTTCTTCTGACACTTCATAGTGGAATTTGAGAGCTTTGTTAGCCTCATCTTTCCTGTTGAAAGAAGACTATGGACTTGTCCTTGATTGCCACGTTTTGAGTTCCATTCTCCCTGGATTAAGGGACTTCTTAATTACCTCTCACTGATGTCCATCCAGGACCGGCAGAGATCCACTCAGGGAGGTCAACAATTTCCCGTTGGTGGACTATGTTCGGGCTAGATCCAAATTTGGCAGACTCCTCAACACTGACCTTACTATGTTGTTGGATCTCTCACCACAAAATTTTTGGTTAGATGAAACCCCTTAGGGGATACACTCAGTTCTTAAATAACTCTTTCACTCGCCTCTAAACAGTGCTTCATTTCTAAGTTTTGTTTTGGCTGCTCTAAGTAATTGTTGGTTTGATTTGAAAGTTATTGCTGTGAAACTGATATATGTTATTGCCTAGGCCTCATTTCACACATTGCTCACCGTGACCGGACGGACCCCATGCTCCTGCATAGTCTTTTACAAGGGTCTCTCCGGCTGGGGCAGGACAATATGCCACTCTTCCTGTAGAAACCTAGAGGTTTGGTTACCCTAGGTGACGCAGGTATGGCACTCGTATCTGAGCTGCCTACTTTCAAGACCCTAGTCATTCTAGGGTCTAGGGCTAGGGTCGGACAGGTTCCGCTCGGTTGTCCTGCCCCCACTCTCTCTTTTCTTGATACTCCTTTCCTCCTTCCTTTGACTTCTGCCCAGCTAATCTCTTTTCTGTTGCAGATGCCCTCTTGGTTCTCCCAGTTCAGGACTCTAACAGTTTTCCTAACTCCAGGGGATCCGGTCGGTGTCGGGGCTGCGCTCTCAGTTACAAAGGTAGGTTTTGTTGACCCGCAGGCGATGCCCGTTCCTTTCCTCCATGGCTGATAACTCCATACCCAAGGCGACCTTTAAAATAACCTCTCATAATGTTCAGGGTTTGAACTCCCCAAGCAAACAACGTAAAGCCTTCGATTTTTACAACCGCAAAGGGTACGATATTCTATTTCTCCAAGAAACACATTTTCCGATTAGTTACAACCCCTCTTACATTCACCACAAATATCCCACTTTTTATGGCCAACGCGGAAGTTAAGAAAAGGGAAGTTTCCATCCTTCTCTCTAGAAAGTTTCCCTTCATCCATAGCCAAACCATCAGAGATAAGGACGGGAGATTTGTCCTAGTTAAAGGACATATCAATGGGTCCCCTTATACCCTTGTCTCTTATTACGCCCCCAACCATAGACAGGTGTCCTTTTTCTCCTCGATGCTGAACTTCCTCGCCCCACACTTCGAAGGGAGAGTAATAATGGTCCTGTTTGACCATGTAAGGGATAAAACATCTAAAGGATCTCCTCGATCTCGGAAACCCCTGAAGAAGAGCCTATGGATATCACGATTATTAAAATCTTTAGGCTTCATTGATGTTTAGAGGGAACTTAATCCATCTCTAAGGGACTATACCCATTTCTCTTACAATTTATGATTGAGAGGAAAAAGGGGAACATTTCAACTATTGACACGGAAATAAGAGACATTAAGGACAAACTTTCACCACATAGAAATGTGAATGAGTACACTCTGCTTTCCTCTAACTTACAAACACACTTGGAAAAAGAGGAAAGAGAACAGCGTACCAAGAAGCAGAAGAAATACTCCAGGGATACTGAGGATTATAGATCCGGCTCTGTATTCAAATGGGAGAAGAAGCTGAATGAAGCTTCCCCGGGTGACTCTTCTGCTGCTACACCAGGACCAATAGAACCAACCCCCAACCCAACATTACAACAACCTAGGAACCATGGTTTTAACTCCCCCTCCCACAAAGGACGGGCGGACTGGAGAAATGGCAGAGGGAGGGGTCACTCCTCTAACAGGGGACATCGTGTAGCCCCCTACCAACATTCTTACTACGAACCAAGAGATGAACACTTGGGGTCTTATAGCCCTTATCGTAGCAACAATCCTGCTTACCATTACAGACATTACCAGTCCCCGAGACCATACAGTGCCCCGATTCACACCTCTAATCGTTATGCCCCCCTTGAAAGAAGGGACACCTGAGTCGGTGACTACTCATACAACAATTATTACAACAACCATGATCGTGCCCAATACAATTATAATCAAAGCCACCCAGGAACATGAAGCCATCCGGATTTTCAGAGGGAACACCAAGACAGGAGGGGCAAACCCGAACTAGAAGAGGTACCAGGGGGGGAGGAGGAGACCCAAAAAAGCGGAAGCGAAACTAAATGACTTGGGAATTTTCAACCTTAGCAAGACACAACTTGATGACAATGAGAAATTGGTACTAAGCAAGGGACTTAAATATGCTCCACCGCAACCACTGAACAAATTCAACATATTCATAGATGTCCATAAATTTATTCGTAAAATCAACATACAAAGATATCTCATCACCAACCCAATAGCCAAACCCATTAGGGTTGACAACCCTAGGGGAGTCCACACTACCCTAGCCAACCCCTCTCTATACAACCCCCCGAAACAACTAGTCGCGGCAGTTAAAGTTTTCAGGGATCTAGTACTCCAGGATCTAGATTCTTTACCCATTAAGAAGATCTCCACCAGAAACCACTTCAGTGATGGTCTCAGATCCCTGTGCGAGAGAAAGAACCTGGTCATACGCCCTGCCGATAAGGGTGGTGGGATAGTAGTTCTGGACAAAGAGGATTACCTTTCTGAGACGACTCGACTCGTATCCTCCAGGACCAGGACACATATAAGGTATTACCAAATGACCCTACGAACAGCTATAAAAAGGAACTGAAGGCGATTGTGTACCGTGGCTTTAAGGATGGTATTCTAAATAAAAAGGAGAAAGCATTTCTGGTGCCCAGGGCACCCAGGATACCCGTGTTATATTACCTCCCCAAGATCCACAAAAGTCTAACTAACCCACCTGGAAGACCAATAATAAGTGGCATTGATTCGGTTACTTCTCGGGTAGATAAATACATTGATTTCTTTCTACAACCCCTAGTCAAGGATACACCTTCCTAAAGGACACAAGGGATGTCATCCAACTATTAGAAGGAATCCAAACAGATGGTTTTGACCTTATGGCTACTGCTGATGTGGCGTCCCTTTACACCAACACCCCTCATAAGAGAGGGATGGAAGCGGTGGAACATTTCCTCTCTTGTGACAACTCCCTCCCAAGCCAACAAAAAAGATATCTAGTGGAACTTCTAGAGTACGCCACCAAGCATAACTACTTCTGGTTCAATAATAAATTCTATAGACAGGACAAAGGGGTTGCAATGGGCGCTAAGTTCGCCCCTAGCCTAGCGAACCTATTTATGGCCAAGTGGGAGGAGGACGTTGTCTATGCAAACAGGTGGCCCCAGCTGGTCCTTTGGGCCAGATATATAGACGACGTCCTCCTCCTTTGGAAAGGTACAGAAAGTGAATTGGATAGTTTTTTTTACATTCCTTAACACGAATGATAGGGGCATTTCCCTTGAGTTCGCACCCAGCCGCACTACTATACACTTTCTTGACCTTGAAATCTCCGTGAAGGATGATGGTTTGAAAACATGCACTTACTTTAAGTCAACTGATAAGAATGGCTATATTTCCACCGACAGCTGCCATCACAATTCTTGGCTTAGATCTGTCCCGAGGAGTCAATTCCTCAGAATTAGGAGGAACTGTACGGATATTGATAACTACAGATCCCAGGCCATAGTTCTGAAAGACAGATTCCTGGACAAAGGTTATGAGAATTCTCTAATTGACGATGAAATTGAAAGGGCCCAGAACACGGACAGACGGACCCTGACGTGTGTACAGCCCAAACCCTCAACTGATAAGGATCAACATTTTAAATGCTCAATGTTTACATCCTTCTCAACACAGCATAGAAGGTTCCTAAATATTGTCCGCAGGCATTGGGGTATCCTACAGAGTGACCGAGTTCTAGGACCCTTATTGCCTGAAACAGCCAAAGTGATCTTCAGAGGGGCCCCCTCCTTGAGACACAAAATTGCACCCAATGTCCTGGATCCTCCAGTGAGACCGTCCTTCTTTCATAACCTGAAGGGTTTCTATCCCTGCAGGAGGTGTAGAGTTTGCAAATTGAACCAATGCAAGGATAGGAAGATCCTCACTTTCTCCTCTACAACCACAAGGGCCACATACAATATCAGACATTTCTGTACATGTGAGACCAAGAATGTAGTATATATGATTACCTGCCCCTGCGGTAAACAATACATTGGACGAACCATAAGAACATTCTCGATCAGAGTTAGTGAACATGTCACCAACATTATAAAAGGAAAAACCAACCATAGTGTGCCCAAACATTACCTTAGGACACACGACAGGGATCCCAGTGGAGCAACAACATAAGGGGCGTTTCACAACAGGAAGTTTATTGGATCTATCAGCTTAAAACATACACTCCTTATGGGTTAAATGTCGATTGGGACATCAATTCTTTCATCAATCAATCCTGATCCTGGGGCAGTTCTGCTCTAATAGCCCCACACACTTATACACTTTCCATGTCCTATGCTTACCATCTCTAATTTTGTCAATAGGTTGATTGTCTTTGTAGGGCTGTGAAGCTTCATTCACCTTTAAGGGGTGCAAGTTTGCATCATTCATATCTCCACAGATTGGCTATATGATCGCTCACAATTTGTCTTATTTACACAGGCCACAAGGGGGGCCTTATTTTTTATTATTTTTCTTTATTTTTATTCTCTTTATTTTTATAAATTCTTTGTACTGCCTGGATCACGTTAGGTTGTCTTTTGTAACACGACTATTCACTTACCAATTTTTAAAATTTTTTAAATTTTTTAAATTTTTCTTTTTCTTTTTTCTCTCCACATCATCACACGTTGGATATGAGCATGCATCTTTCTGGTAGTCATAATTCAAGAATATATATACATTTTCAATATTTCTTTCTTCCCTTGTTTGCTCTTTTTTCAAACATAGCATACACATGCGATTGTGTCCGTGCGATATCGGCACAATCCCTTGCTACCTTCGACTTTATTTTTTTGCAATAAAGCACTATTTCACTATTCCCTCCTAATATCATGCCATAGTGCCTTACAAGGTCTGTGGCACACATCGTTTTTACTAAGATACCCACTGTTTTTTATTATTTTTAATATTTTGTCATTTTTTGTGATTTTCCCATAACGTGGGTCCCACTGCCAATCAAGGGGTTTGACCCGCCTCTGTCAGCAGAGTATGTCCTTCACACGGACCTATACTTCCGGTCTACTTGATCTTCCGGCGGGATCATTAATACTTGACCTCCAGGCGGATCTGACGTCACGCTATGCCACGATCAGGTGCCGTTCTCGATGGTCATTTTAAGGGAATACAGGCATCACTTTTTTTCTGCCAAAGTCATTAATAAGTTTGTATTTCTGAAGTGGTCTTTCTATGTTTTTTATGTATTTTCAACGTCAGCAGACGGTCAACTTCCAGATAAGCCGGAAGTAGTACTTGGAACGCACACATCATTTTCTATGAGTTTTTCCTCCTTTCTTCTATGGTATCTCCACACAATCTATGGGATTCCCTCAACCATGACAATGGGGACTAGATTGTTTTCGATTTATTGATTTTAGTGAGCATTTTAATATTATAGTACATCTATTTGCACCGGAAGTACTTCCAGTAATGCCCACCACTGGCTTGGGGGCGGTAACTTAGCATCCCTAATTAAAGGTGCATGGTAGCTATATATATCGCAGCATGTCTATGTGTTGGTAACCCCAGATGACGTATACTTATACGAAACGCGTAGAGAGCCTGTTGCCTTGATATGCTGCGTTCATGTAACTTTTACTCCTTCATGAATTTGATGGTTTTTTAACCCTTTTTATTCAATAAATATACCTCATGCCGCGAGGTTTTACACTATTTTGAGTCTTTTTCATCCCTTCCGGTCCTGCTTACATTGGGAGTTATTGGTCTACCCCACTCTCTATCCATCACCACCACGGACGAGTGGTAGGATTTCGTGGACATTTCTCTCTTTCAAGCAAGACCTACTTTGTCGTCTCGGAGTGTGTGACGTACCATCGCAAAAGAAGGAGGCGGACTTCTAACCATCTGGAGAGCCTGGAATACTTAGGAGCCGGTTTCACAGCAACCTGGAGGACTCCCCCTAACCATTGGTGGAGTGTGTGACGTGTGTACCTGTCTCCATCACTACCAAGGTACCCGGTGAGGGTCCAACGCCTCATTTAACCTGATATCTGGTAAGCCTCCATCTTAATACGATTGGAGGATCCCTTATTCTTCCATGTGGAATTGATAAATTGAATTTACAACGTTTGTTTGAAGAGATTGATCCTACTCAGCCACCCTTAGAGGGTTTACAGACTGTCACAAACTCTGTTAATTTCTTACTTATTGAATTTACATACCACTTCTTGTATGAACATAATTGATTTGACTGCGGTAGATATCTAGACGGGCTGAGCGATATATCGATTGTATATGATTTTGGAATAACAATTAGTTTGATTGTGGTTTAGCTGCTCGCATTGACATTCATTACACACCCCCCTTCCTCTGGCCCTAGCGCAATATCATCTACACTCAATTTCTCTGCACCCCACGATATGCTAGCAAGAATTGATCATATATTTATAACCTCTACCTCCATCCATTTAGCTAAACGGGCTGCTATTTACGATGTCCCTTGGTCAGACCACTCCCTAGTCTCCCTCCACTTTGAAGGAGCCCAATCCTCACAGGGGCCCCTACCCTGGCGACTGAATGAGTCTATCCTCTCCAACCCGGTCCATTGCACGCTCCTTGAAAAGGACCTACAGGAATATTTTCTCCTGAATGATACAGAGGGGATCTCCCCAGAAACCCTATGGGGAGCCAATAAGGCGGTTCTGCGAGGGAAGATCATTCAGCTGTCCTCCCATCTTAAAGGGGAACGCTTAGCAGATATATTAAAACTAGAGAGAGATTCCAGCCTAGCCAGTAAGCAACATAAAAGGAATCCTTCTGCTCCCTCTCTGGCCACCTTAGAGTCCACCAGACTAGCCTCAAACCTGGCCCTTACCTCAAGCTCTGAAAAGCAGGCAGCATGGGCGAAAGGCCATAGCTACCTGTCCTATGATCAAATTGGCCCACTACTTGCTCACAAATTAGCCCCTAAGGTCCGCTCGTACGCCATGCCTAAAATTAAGACTCCTTCTGGTCATGCCTGGGCTTGAAATGTCAGGCCCAAGCGAGTTGAGATGAGGGATTGGAACCGGAGGGTCTTCCCTCATAGATTCCGTCTGACTACCCTCCGCCTCTCCCATCTTTCCCCTTAGAATACTTCCTTTAGGAGTCCCGGGACTCCTCTCAGTCCTAGAGAGAACCTTATATTGACAAATTTTTTGACTTCCTTCCACAGGTTCTAGAAAAACCCTAGGACCCTGTTCACTGGTCTTCCTCAGAATTAAAATCCGTACCGCATGCTCGCCTGGAATCCCCGATTAAACACTCGTTCATCACCCGGTTAAACTAGTATCCTGTCCATCGATACCGGAAA